>PITA01030199.1:0-16854 GCA_004023965.1 Spilogale gracilis | reverse complement strand
ATCACTTGTGCCTATGTAATGAAGTCTCAATAAAACCTCAAAGGATGGGATTCAGAGAGCTTCTGGTTGGTAAACACATGGAGATTCGAGGAGGGTAGGGTCTTGGGGAGAGCATGGAAGGGAAGCTCCTCCCTTTTGCCATATGCCTTGCCCTATGTGTCCCTTACCACCAGCTATTCCTGAGTTCTATCCTTTTATAACAAACCAGCAATCTAGTGAGTAAAATGTTTCTCTGAGTTCTGTGAGCCTCTCTAGAATTCAAGGAGGAGGTCATGGAAACCTTCAATAGCAAGGTCATCTGAAGCCCAGGTGACAGCCTAGACTTGGAGATGGTGTGTGAGGTGGAGACGGGGAGACGGGGGGGCAGTCTGTGGAGACGGGGAGCAGTCTCCAAGGAAGGCGCCCCTAACCAGTGGGATTTGACGGATCTCTAGGGAGACAGTATCAGCAGTATGTTGAACTGTAGAGCACCCAGCTACTCAGAAGAGAATTACAGAGAATTTCTTAGTGGTTAGGAAAAACACCCACACATCAGAATTGGTGTCAGAATCCTACTGCCCAAAGTATTATCTTTAAATGGATAGTAACTTTGGTATAGTTATCAGGGAATGACATCTCATATCCCATCATTTCAGGAAGGCATAGGAAAAAAGCATTATAATTGTGGTTTCCTTCTTAAGAATTATTTTTGGTTGTCTTAGGAAAAACCTAAACTAAACACACCACAGAAAGGGGTATATAAAGGGAGTATTAAACTATGGGAATCTCAAAAATAATAATCAGGGAAAAATAAGGGGATGTCAAAAATTATCATGACAAATACTGATCCCCATCGTCAGTGATCTGTATCTACTAAGTAGTCAAATAAAGGGGAATTAGTGAGTCTACCATCCCTTATCCACCATTCCAAAATCCACAGAGCTCTGGAAATCCAAAGTACTCTGTATCACTCATGTGGCAGCGACACTAGACTTGACTAATGTCAGGATACTCATGATTCTCATTCTACTTGGCATGAAGTTTCACCTGTTTCTCTTTAGGGAACAGATATATTAATATATTTGATTACAGCACCTGCCTAGATTCATCTGGGGTTTTCCATAATATATGGACTATATACTGTACTGTCTTCCTAAAATCTAAAATATCCTGACGTCTGAAACCCATCTATCCACAAGGGTTCTAAATGAGAGACTGTTAGCCCATGGAAGAAGTTCACACTCTCCACTTTCAGGCTCAACCTAGTGTTTTCAAACTCTGTCTCTGACCCAGGGGGGAGTGGGGAGAGTGGAAATGTTTTACCCTTCAACTCGGAACATAGGTGTACACACATAACTAAAACCAAAGCTTCACAGAACAATACTTCTCCTGACCTCGTGCGTCGAACAATTTCACCACACCAGTCCATTCTCTTTCACTTGTAACAGTCCTGGCCATGACCCACTAAGGCAGGAGGTGCCATCTTTTTTATAGCAGTAATGTTGAAACCATCGCCCTTTTTCAGAATCATGCTTACAAATGCAGAAAGAGAAAATGCATAGGATTATAAAGGAAACAGATTACACTGAAATTCAGCTATGAAAATATCTTTAAATAACTTGGGAGAAAGTCATGTGTGTACTCTTTTATGAGTACCCATGCTGGCTGGGGTTGCAAAGTAATTAGAAGCATCAGTCACTTTGTAAGCTCTGTACCCATGAATGTGGGATAAAAATACCTATGATTTCTCTTGGTGACAAGGGTATCACTATTTATTAGTTATTAATTGATTAATAAGAATACTGCAAATTGTTTTTATTTATAATTGAAGAGAATATTAAAAGTCAGAAACTGGTAAAAATAAAGATGTAAATTTCTCCCATTAAAATACACACACTCCCAGAATACTATCCACAGCCCCAATGGACTCCAGCATTAAGATTCTGTGCAATAAATGACTATAAATTCCACAGATTCTAAAACAAGGAAGGCCCTGGACATAAGCCTGGGAGAAAAACATCCTTTGGCTTAGCCCACACTCAATCTAGCTTTGGATGATCAGAGACCCTCTAAATCCCTGTTTATCTCCCCAGGTTTGGGGTCCCTCATGCCTCTGCCCTGGATGGGCTCAGGGTTCTAGAATGGCATATGGCTGGAAAAGATAACAACCAATCTAGTCTAGTCATTGGGAAGAACCAGATGAAGACAAAACAGAAAGCTGAAAGGTAATCGGTCACCAGTTGTCAGTGGCTAACTAAGGTCCCCTCAACCATAAATCCAATGCCCCACTAAAATCCTGATTCATCTTAGGTTCTGTTTTTTAGTCCATGTTTTATTGATTTTGTTGTTGTTGTTCATTTGTTTGATGACCACCATTTTTTGTGTGGTGGATGGTTTGATGATCATCAGAATATTGTATTTACTCCCAGAGCCCGACCAACTACAAGAACTCTTCATTTTAACCCATGGACAGCACTGAAATGAGCAGTGGGCAAAAAGGCAAGATGCCTGCTTTTTCAAGCTCTGTTAATACCACGGACTGTTCCTATTCGAGGAGAAGGCAAATCTTTTGCTGGCTGGGCTTCCTCCACACTGAGAGAGCAGCTGGAGGGAGGGGCTTACCCCTCTTCCCATTTTCTCTGGATAGGCTCTAGACTCCTGGGCAAAATGTATTTTGTATACCTAGAGACTGTTAGCCCGAGTGGACTTTGGAGATCCTCAGCTGAAGACAAGCAGATCCTCTCACCAAGATGTAAGCACTAACAATAAAAATATAAAATAAAAGCAATAACTGATAGATGCTACTGAGCACAGGGGTATGGCATGGTAGGGAAAGTTCCTACATCCCAGTTCCTAGGTATAGCAGACCCAGACAGTGTCTTATTGCCTTGGCATTCAATATTTACACCCATTTCAGCAGGGTTTGCCTACAGGGCAAGTTGGAAGTCTCATAAAGTCAACACCTCTTCCCCACCCCAGCAGCCATCAATAGTGGATGGGAGTCAGTGGGTAAATGCCATTTTCCCACCTCTCAGGCTAGATGGTCAGAGGTAGGTTCTACACTCTCAGAGGTTTCAGCTCTGTGAGCCCCAGGTGTCCACAGTGGAAACCTGCTCATTAATACTGTTATTGGTAGTCTTGCCTTCCTATCTCACCTCCTACCAGTGCTTTCTAGAATCACGTCCTAAATAAACCACTTGCATATATCCATATATATATATATATGGATATACACACACACACTTGCATATTTATACTTGCAAACATGCATACTTACATAGGATCTTCTCCTGGGGGAAACCAGCTTGAAACACTCTGTTCCAGGACAGTATCAGGAATACTGAATTCTACAAATGGCTAGCTACATGGCCCCACACAAGGGCTTCACATCCTAGCCCTCTACACAGTTCTTAACAGTGCTTAACAGGATTATCTCCCCCTTAATGCTTATCCAGGAGATACTGAGGAACAACCACCCAGGGTGCCCCATTTCTTGGCTGGTAGATGCTAAGTAAATCACAGGTCTACACAATGCTCTTGGATCAGCATCACTTAAGCCTTCCTGCACTCATGTTGTGACAGCTAGCCAAAGGGGACTCTACTAGGAGGGGCTGGTGTACAGAGCAAGGTAAGGCACATTCATTTCCACTAAAACACAGATCTGGGTAAAAGACAGATCAGGTGGCATCTCCCAATCATGCTGTTAAAAATACAAATAAAAAGCTCACATATTCAGGGGACCTGACAACCTTTGTAAAGGCACCTCCTACGTTCACATGTTTATTATAGTTGCCCAGCAGGAGCAGCTGAAACTCTGAGAGGCTAAGAGCACAGGATCTGATATCCACAGACAGGCTCTTGCCCCAGTCTGAGCAGCCCTGAGGAGGGCAGGCCTTCACCAATAACCTCGCTTCTCTGGCCTCAGTTTCTCTGCAGTAATCTGGGATCTCAAGTACCTTCCTTACAGGTTGGTTGGTTGGTTTGCTTAGTTCTCCCCCCTGAGAATTGAAAAGGGACCAGACTCTACGTGGTAACTGTTAATTGCCTGTTAAACCTGAATGTTTAATAAAGGGGAACAGAGACACTCTCTGTGTTCCGCTATGTTTCTTCAGTAATTATGCATACATAAAAGTTGCCTTTCATTCAAGTCATTAAAATTCTCAGGCTGATTTTTTGCCTATCAGTGATGCAATCCTCATCCCATCCCAGCCAGAAATCACCTAGGGTGCCCAAAGGGGCATACTACATGGACTTCACTGTGGAAGGGCACATTAATCAACTCTAACCAGGGAGCAGGAGGTATCTTGAACTTCAGGCGTAATTGCCATGAAAGTGTGTTGGTTACAAAAATGAGCCAAAGCAGCCTCTATGTATTGGCCCCTGGGTGGTTCATTTCTTCACTGCAGGCTGAGACCATTAGCTTGAAAGCTTGCCATGCCAAACTCAAATTTTTACACATCTAGTTATTTTAAAACCAGCCCAAACATGCACATCTTTAGCTATTTAGAGCCTGCCTGCTTTGCATACCAGACCTCGCCCAACAGCTGTTACTCATTGATAAGATAGGGCCTTACAGGTATAAGGCCTTAACTTCTGCTACTCCTCAGACCTCTTTGACCCGGAGACTCCTTACCATGCTGCTGAGCCATATCACCCAGACATGTAAGCCTCCCCACCCCAAGCCCCTCTCCCCACCAGGATGTCCTTTGTCCTCCTCCCCTTCTGGATGGTGGTCCCCATAAGTCTCCCTCTGGACAGTGTCATGCTCTGAGCAGCTTCCTGCTCATGCAACCCTGTCCAAGTACCACCAAATCAAGCTTATGTGTTACTGCCTCTGAAGGTCAGATCTTTTTCTTGATCAGCTCAAGATACCTCAAACCCCCTATAGTATTCCACAGACCAGCAGCAGCACTGGGGAGCTTGCTAGAAATGGAGCATCTTGGGCCCCACCCCCAGACCTACTGAACCAGACTCAGCATGTTAACAAGATCACCACAGTTCTGCACAATGCAGCCGAAGATCCGTGTGCACACTGCCATTGGAGACGTGTTGGGCTAAGAGACCTCTGCTGAGGATCAGCGTAGTAGCCCAGCTGAAAGCACTAAAGGGATTTATGTGATAGAGACGTCAACTTCTACTGGAACTGCTCTCAGCCCCGTGAGTATCCAGTAGTCCATTTCACTGACCCTTCTTTGTTTTTCTTAGTCTATTAAGCAGACAGGTGTGAAACTTCAGACTGTCATCATGGCCCCCTTATACAGGGAATTAAGGCCTTCATTGGAAACCCTTTGGCTGTAGATCCTACATACACCTGTCAACCGCACGCACATCGCCCTGCAGTGGGTGGACCAGTGTATAACCAGATACTGCTGCCTCCCCTGCTCAGATATGGGCAACACATCAGAGCCTCCTGAGCTTTTATTCTGGGAAAGGGGAGGGGCAAGTGCCAAGTCCCAAAATAGCACCCCAAAAGGAATGTTTTGGATTCCACCAAATCAAATAAAATGATCTCTTACAAAACACAGTGGGGAGCAGGTGCTAAAAGGCAAGATGGGAGGAGCAAGAAACAAAAGTGCTCAAGCCACACAAAGGCACACAGATCCAGTGAGTGATTCTGAATGAGGCTCGCCTCCTCCCAGGAGCAGGAGCTTTGAGCCCCAGGGCACCCTATGGGAGGGGACATCCTAATTATTACCCAGAAAAGCCTGGGTGAGACAAGTACAATTGGCTGGTGCTTAATATATCTATATTTTAGAAAGATCTACATGCTTACAAATTCTTGAAGTCTACCCAGCAACCATGCCTGTCCAATACCGGGAGGTGGATAAAAACTGTATTTCAAACAAAAGATGCCCATTAAGTCCATGCCATGAACTTCATTGATATTCAGGAAAATATTTCGGGCACTACTCAGTACCCATTTATTCTCACTTCATATAGGATCCTACACATCAATGAGATTTGGTTTCTCAATTCATAAATGACTATAAGCACCAATGTGGAAATAACTAAGAATGAGTGAAAGTGAGGTTATGGGAAGGACCTAGTAAAGGCAGCCCTCATAACACTAGGAGCACCAACAAGTAAGGACGTGCCTGAGAACAGGTGACTGGTAACAAAGAGTAATTAGAGACTACAAAAAGTCTGCTTATAAACTCAAAAACATCTATGGGAGAGACCCTGGGGACTGATTCTACACAGTCCAATATATTCCTCACGAATTCCTGGTCATCGGTAATCATAGCTCAATTACATTTAATTACAGCTAATATTTTCAGTTTAAGAAAGACACTGTTAGATTTTATAAATACTTCCACAATCAAACAGATTTTCAAAAAAAAAATGTTATGCTTTTGACACTTAGACTTTAATTTCAGTTTTTCCGGAGGATCCACTAAAATGGAGCAGCCCATTCTTCCCTAAGTGTGTGGAAGTAATATTGCACTGACTTAGTAAACACTTTAAATTCTGCTTCATCTGACATTCAAGCTCTTGGAAGTCTCTGTTAATTGTGTCCATGGCTTCAGAATATCAATTCAGCCAAATTTTGCTGGGCATCCACAGTGTGCCAAATACTGTATTAAGTGGTAAAAAACACAAAGATAAAGAAAGAAGAAGACTACTTAACTTAAGAATGCTCAAGTCCTTAAATCATCCTGGTAGGGGTGGGATAGATTCTATTCAGTATACTTTGAGTTGGGAGGGGAATCTTATAAAAGCTGGATTCCCTGCAAAATGATTTAATGATTTGTGTATGACACAGATGGGGATTCCCTGATAGCCTATATATTCCCAGGGTATTCACCTGGGGATCCCCAGCCCAAAGGAAGGTGTACATAAAGCAACCAGAATCTCTCTTCATCTTAACAACCTTCTCCAGATAAGAAAGAACTAAATGAATTAAAAAATTCACTTACCCTACATTTGCCCAGTGTAATTGCTGTTAGACTTGGATAAGCAGCAGAAATATGCCCAGCCTCTGGTGGGATGCAGAGAACCAAGAGAATGTGGACATCCTCAATCTGCCTGGCTATTTCCAGCCTGACCTCCTTTCGGAGACTAGCACAGACTGAGAAGAAACCTTTCCGCACCCCCAGAGTGAAAAGTTCAGGGATCCTTGCTTCCCAGAGCCTCAAGGGTTTTCTTCCCCCAGAAAGGTGAGTGTTGGAGGGAGGTCATCACACACACATACATACACATACACACACCGACTACATTATAGCCACACAAAAACAGACTGGTAGAACAAACAGTTGAAAGTACTTGAGATAACATGGAGAAACTGAGGCCCACAAAAGCAGAGGCCCTTCGGCAATTCATAGCTCTTTAGGGAAGTACTTGAGAATTTTAGCTGCTTTTTCATTGGGAAATTTGCATCAAAATTATATACAGATTTTCCAAATGGACCCTGTTACCTCTCTCTCCACCAAGGTTCCTCTTTGGCAAAGGAAGGGAGGAAAGGAAAGATGAAAACAGAAAAAAAAGGGAGGGAGGGAACAAGGAAGGGAAAGTGAGAGAGGAAAGAATGGGGTGAAGGAAGAAGGGAGAAAAAGGAGCCATTGAAGAAAGCTACCATTTGTAAAATGTTACAGCTAGGGGAAGTGTCGTGTCAGCCTAAAAAAAATGCAAGTAGTAACAGCCTGGGACCCCAGCAAGTCCCCTTCTCTGTGACATCAACCTTCCCTTGGGCTCCAGCCTTCTCCTCCTCCCCCTGGGATCCCCACCAACCTACCTTCACTGAAGACAAAATCAGAGATGATGTCAAAAGGTTGGATGTGGACTGCAGACAGAATCATGGTGACTGTCTTCTGTGGATCACTGGAGGCTAGTGAAATGGATTGCTGAGCTTGACACTCGTAGGACTTCCCAGCTGGGGTGACCAAGGCAGAGAGGCGATGGGAGTTGGCTGTGTGTTTTCCAGCTGCAGGGAACGCCCAGAGCAACCATTAGGAACTTCTTCCTGGCAAAATCCTAACCTCCTGATCTCATGTGCCAGAGAGCTAACTCCTGCCTCTCAGCTCCCTGCACCACTCTGATCCTCTGTGTTACCTTGCAGGGGCTGGGGCTCTGCATGTGGCATCAAGTTGTAACAAAACACAAGTATACCCTTTGTTTCATGAGCTCCTTAAACACAAAATTTCCAGAAATTTCTCGTCTGGAAGAGGAGAATGCTACCTAAACATCCAACATTTTTTACTATATAAACCCTTGACCATGGAGGTTCCGAAGAAAGAATGACTTGATCTTCCACATTTCACGCTGGCCCTCACAGAATAAAATGTCTTCCTCAACAAAGTAGGGCTGATTGCTGGGGCTCCGGGCAGATGGCCTGGTACACATATATATTCATTGGAGGTTTGCTGCCTTTTTATCTTTTTCTGACACATGTTTGTGGGTTTGTGGGTTTTTTGTTTGTTTATTTGTTTGTTTGTTTGGCTGGGGTCAGAGGGAGGCATCTAACCTAATGGGGAGAAGTATTTGAATACGGATTTTGATGAAAAGACTAAAATGCTTTTTACTACAGTGATTCAAAGAGGTAGAAAGGGAGAGATGACATGAGCATTCTTACATGTGCTCAATAAAAATCTTTTCCCAACCTACATGCCCAGGTGATGGGAGGCCTCATTAAGAGATTAGACAGTTTACTAAATAAATAAGTTAGGAAATTAATTAATTCAGGTGTGGTCTTTGATGATGCCTGCACATGGAAACATTCTTATTTGGGGAATGGCTGTTGCTCTTGTCATGATTTTTGGAAGAATTGGGCGAGTTGTTGGAGTAATGGAAAGGAAAAGCCGATAAATTAGGATACATTCAGAATCCGCCCTGGGGTGATTGCAGTCCAGGACTGAAGATCGAATGTGAGCCCTGGGGACATGAGCAGAAAGATACTGAAGGCTATCAAATCCTGAATGAAGAGAAGTCACACTGACCCTTTCAAGTTTCCACGCCTTAGAAGAAAAACCAGAGTGCAGGAAAACACACACACACACACACACACACACACACACACACACACACACAGCTTTGCCCTTCTCCGTGCTCTTTTAAAGGACAAATCATAAGAGATCGTCCTGAAGCAGCCAGGAGATGACAGGCCTTCCAGAGATGTCTCATCCAGGATCAAGTTATGGGTGATGGGCTGACGGGCTGGTCGGGGCTCCTGGCGCATCTACAAGGCCTAAGGCCCTGGGGAAAGATGCACCGGTGCTCCGGCTTCCTCCACCTTGGCGAGAAAGCCCAGGGCGGACGTGGCCTAGGAGCGCAGTCAGGTTCGGATTCCATAAAATTTCTTAATTTCTCCAGAGCTGCGCTCTCTGCAGGGCCCGCGGTCTCCCAGGCTCCCTTCCCAGCCCTAAGGCTTCTACTCACCACTGACTGCATCTTTAAAATGGGTCTTCTCCGAGGAGTCGTAGACAAACTGGACCTTGCTCAGCCTCCACGTTGCCTCGGGTCCCTTGGACGCGTTGTGACTTTCCTGCCGAGCGGGGGGAGGAGCGCGTCATTCGCCCCCAAGCCTTCTGGGTGAGGAAAACCGAGAGGCGGCCCCCGCCCACACCACCCCCAGGCAGCACCGCCTCTGAGAGCCCGGCTCAGGGTTACCTTTACGAACAGCATTTTGAGCGAATACGCGCGATCCACCCAGAACACCTGCAGCTCTGATTCGTTGTGGCCACAGCGGCCCTTCACCTCAGCTCCCCGGGTCAGTGAGACATCCGCTTGTTCCGTAATCAGCTGGGAACACAGACGCCCCAAACCCCCTCAGCGAGCCCGGCCTCCGTGGGGGCTGTAAAGGGCAGCGCGTCCAAACTCGGGGTTGCACGCCCGGGCGCTCCTTTGCGCGCGCGCGCTCCCAGGTCCGAGAACATGCGGTTAGATGCCCTACGTGCAGATCCCGCAGTTAGGGAAGCAGAGAAGGGGGGATTACTTTCAAGGCAGGCAGGGCGAGCAGAAGGCGTTACAAGCTGGAACCCCCATGCAGCATTCGGGAACAGCCTGCAGGGGCGCAGAGGGGGAAGGCGGGTGACCCAGGTCTTCACGGGGCCTTGAGGGAGGGTGCCCTTCGCCCCTGGAGCCCTAGGAGCAAGCCGGGAGGGAAAAGCTTCCTTACATCGACATAATTGCTGGCCCACACATCATAAGGGACAATAAATTTGGCTGCGAACTCGGCCATGAGACACGTCGTCCCATTTTCCCGCACCACAAATATATCTTTTTCAGGGTTAGTGGAAAGGCCTGAGAGATTTTCCACTTCTTGTTCTGCCGTGATTCGAGTCATTGTATCTGCGGAAAAACAACCCCCGAAAAAATCCTATCGACTCCGGGCTCAGCAAGCCCACGCGTCTTGGGCACAAGGGTGGAGAGATCGTGGTCTGCGGGCTTAGGGGTGATAAAGTTGCTTGCCGGATGCTGTGCGCTCTGCGAGCCGTTTCTCTAACCTAGCGCTGACAATTTTACCTCGACCGTTGTTAATTTATAATAAAAATAAAAATGTAAATAAAGCCTTATTATTTTGTAAGGCTTTTTCCATCATTCTAGGCTTTTAAACCCAATCTTTTTTGCCAGTGCTCCGACCCCACGAAGCAGGCTCGCATAGCTTTGTGTCTGGAATGTGCCGTACAGGTGTGTGGCCCTCTGGGGAATTCCATGCCACGGGCGGGAAGGCCCTTCACCCCGCCCCCCAAAAAGAAAGAAAATAGCAAAACGTAAGGGGCACATTTTGACCTTAAGCTACTGGTTTTACTCTGCCGGTTCTATTCTCAGCAAGTAGTGCACCCTGCCCTCGCGGTCGCCCAGACGCTACTCACGGCACAGCATCAGGAGAACTCGAAGTCTGTAGACAGTGGGAAAGGCTCTTCCTCTGAGATCCATGCTCTCGGTGCAGAGAATGAGGCCAGATGTGCTGCTGCAGAGGCCGCCCGGGAGGGAATTCCTCAAAGTCGCCGCTGGAGTGAGCCGGGGTGAGCGAGGGGCGGGGGCACCGAGAGGGAGGAGGGAGGGAGCGCGTGTTCTATGCGCTGGCGAAGACTTGGTGGCGGGTGCCGCACCGACCCGTGCAGGCTGAACTCCCGGGGGCTCACTGCGGAGGAACGGACCGCGAGGTGAGGGAGCTGTCCACGGCTGCGAGTACTGAAAGGGATCCGTTGTATTGCAGGAGCGATTGTTGTGGTTTAGCTTGTGCAGATAGCCAATGAGATTTTGGGGGGCCAAAATTTTCCCTGAGTCTGTTTCCTGTTCTGCAATTGCATCCGCAAAGATGATTCTGTCCGGAGAAACTTAACAGCCCTCTCAGACTTATTCAATATCCCTACCAGGTACAGTTATTAGGTGGTGTAGATATCACATCCCTGGAGTCCTGGCTTCTATGAAAATGCATTTGGTTGCTGAAAGAAAACGGGAGAGCACAAATTGTTGCTGTTTTAGGGGAGGAGAAGTAGGCAGAAATAGAGAAGGAAAATGCTATGGCAACAGTTTCCTGCATTTGGAGACATCCCCCTTTCTCCCCTGTTCTCAATGAGCTAATGGGTTTAAAGTTAAATTGACGCCTCCCTAAATGGAGCCGTCAGTCAGTGCAGTATTCTGGCTTATTTTCTGTTAGCTTTGCTCTCTAACTGCATGAAGGCTATAAACTCTAGGGTCACCTACCTTCAATAAACTGTGACTTTTCTGCCCAGAGGAATGTAAGTGAATCCGAAGTTTGTAAGGGTTATCTAGGGTCTCTTATAATATTAATGTTACACAGTTATATAAACATACACAACACGCAGATAATACTCTACAGCCTCTAGTGGGATAAAAAAACAAATACTACTGGGCTAATTCCTATATTTACATAAAACAGTAGCTTGCTTTATAAATTGTTTTGCTTTGTAAGTCAGAATGCAGCTTTTTCAGCAATAAGCATGCTGTCCTCATCAATTTTATTGATGTCCAAATATTTTGTGTCTTACAGGATATGTGATCATATGAATAACCAGTAATGCAATATCATAAAACAAATAATGTCATATTAAGGGGGAAATTGCAAAGTATATTCAAGTGCATTGCCAAATTTGATCCTCCCTACCACCTTAGAAGGCTGGCAAGGGAAGATATGCCTTATTGTGGTTGTACATTCCCAAAACTGAGGCTCAGAAAAATTAAATGACCTTCCCAAATGTCACATGGTCACTAAGAATTGAAATAGAAAAATCACATGCTTTAACTTCATAGAGATCATCTTCATTTTTCCTTATACAATACTTTGACTACAAAATATACCATATTTTCATTTCCATAAAATCTTTATTCAATGACCAAATAACAAGCTGAAACCGAAATCTTTAATTAGATCAATAGAAATTCAAATGGGAAGTAATATTTAAATTGATATTATATTTTATCTGATTTTTATCTCTGTTATTTTATATTTCACTCAAGTATTTCTCAAGAACTTTGCATAAATGTTTATATACAGAAGAATAGAGGTCAAATTGTGACTGATAAAAGTCAATTATTATTGGCTATGATTGGAATTTGCAAAATTTACATGCCTTACAATTCTTCATGTTAACACTTGCTATTACACATTGTCTTGTGTAAAATTTTAAAAACTATGAGATGAAGCATTTATATTCTCTGTCCCTCCATCTTTTCCTCCAGTACTTTAATGAGAAAGAAATTGAAAGATTTTAGTCTAGGATTCATTATTTATTACTTTTATGACCTTGTGCAGATTATCATTTTCCTCATCCGAAAAACTGGAATAATACCTCAGGAGAAGGCTGGTGAGGCCAAGTGAGCCAATGAGTATAAGATCATTCAAAACAAATGACAGATTAATTTAGTCATAAACATTAACTAAATACCTACTACTTGCCCTATGCTTGGTGCTCTGGGAACCCAAGAATAAACAAATACTATTATCCAAGTAGAAGAGATGTCTATAAAAGATTATGACAATTTCTCTTGTGATACATTATTGCAGATGTCCCCATTTATAGGTCATTAAAGACCTATAAAGATCAACTGAATTAATTGATGATTATCTGCTTTAATAAGAAAATATGCATGGGAAGTAGCATAGATCATTAATCTTAAGTTGTTGTAGTTGATTATTGATTTCATTTTAAATCAAATAGTAGTTCCTTTGAAATGGTTTATTTTTATACCGGACATAAATGATCTCTTTGTTGACACCAGAGGGTACCAAAATGAGTTAAAAGAAAAAAAGGGGGGCAGTTTTAACCCTTTCTTCCTGGGACGATTATCCTCAAAATGTAGTTAAATTTCCTTTTAGGTGTTTAATTTTAAAGGTAGCTTACAAAAGACCCCTTAACTTATTAAGCTATCCTCAGTGATTCTTATGTTACAATAAGAATTGGATCATTTTCCCTACAGCTTTCATCTATATTAATTAAATAAATTTCTAATCATTCTTTTTTTTTAAGATTTATTTATTTATTTCGGAGAGAGAGAGAACACAAGCAGGAGGGGCAGAGGGTGAGGAAGAGAGAATCTCAAGCAGACTCTGTGTTCAGCACAGAGCCCAAGGCAGGGCTTGATCCCATGCTCATGAGATCACAACCTGAGCCAAAATCAAGAGTTGGTTGCTCAACTGACTGTACCACACGTGTCCCTCTAATCATCCTTTAAAAAAATCTTCACTTTTTGAAATCAGCAAAGAGGTAATTAAGGAGTAAAACCTACAATTAAATAATATTTTAAGGTAGTAACAATGTTTTCCAAAATTTGCTCCATTCTTCATTTATTGAATAGGCAAAGAGCTATGAGAAACTGACATAAACAGGTACATTTGTGTGGATAATTGTTGTGTCATTTCCATCATTGCTTCTTGTGGTCTAAACAAAATGTCAGAAGTAAGTATGACCAAAGCATGTTGCCCTTGGAAGCTTCTCCAGATTTTCTGTCTTTCACAGGATTCTTTTTAATTCGTGTATTTCTTTATTGAATTAATCTTAATGAATTTCATGCCATTGGGCGGTTACTATTTCATAGAAGTGGAAGAAAAGGGCCCTGTATATATCAAACTTTCAGTTTGGATGGGAGAAAATAGGAAGATACATGAAGATGTAGGGTTGCCCTACACAAGGTGGGCAGAGATGTTTAGGGAAAGATTAGGTAAAACAACCATCCTAACTGATCAAAGAAGGCCTCTTGGAGAAAGTGGGTCTTATAAAACATGGACAGATTGGCCTGGGGGGAATAGCCAAGGAAGGGCAATGCCAATGGAAGAAATATATTTTAAATAGGAAAGCCAGTACCAAGGTGTAACATTTCATCCTTCCATGTTTATTAATTTTTTGATGAAAAAGAAATTAGGTCCAAAACTCCATGATAGTTTATAGACTACATAGCCCCTATTTAATTTCTTTGTTTTATAATATGCCCTACATAGGGTATATGAAAAAATGGCATATCCTAAATAAAATTAAATATTGAAATTGTTAGGTATATCTCTTTATACTTAGCCACATAAACAACTGACTTATATCTGTAGATCAAGCAACAATATTACAAAAGTCAGGAAAAATGCTAATTAGAAACCATATTTGTAAGTTTCAAAAGAGAAAGCTAGGCTTGTTACAGCTAAAATCTAGCTTGTTGATGTTTCAGTCCACCTTACAGCAAAATGTAAAAATGTAATTCGACTCTTCCAAAACATACACCTCCCCCCCCACCTGCCCACACACACAGACACACTTGCTCGCACACAGTGGGGGTGCACATGGATAACAGAAGCAGGGATAATTTAACTAAATTAGATGAGGTGCACAGAGAGGTTAAGCCAGAATTAGTACTTACCCAAAGCACTTTTGTGTTCAGCTTATCATTGACCACTTATTTCATTTAAGTTACTGCCTTTGAATACTGTTGAAACTCTTTCTAGGATAGAAACCCTTTGGGGATGGGACCTGAAAAATAAGTGTACAAGAATATTTTGTTCCTAAGTTATCATACCCTAGAATATTGGCAAAGAATCAGAAAATTAAGTTTGGGCCTCTGATGTACTCAGCTTGCATGACCTTACTAAAATTTTCCTCAAACTTTCATCCCTTGGTCTCGAATGCACCTACTTTAATGAAGCAAGAGCTGTTTCTGCAATGAGGGTAACCGGTGGAGGAGGCAAGGCACCAGAATAATGGCCTTTTCATTCACAAAGTATGTTCTTAGGAAATGTCCCTTTCATGGGTTCATTTAGAATAAATGCCTTCACATAGGAGAGAATGCAGGGGACGTAGTCCATAAAACAAACCTTGAGTAAGCCGATGGTAAGGCCTGGTAATCATTCCTGAAAAGTTCAGTAGCAAATAAGGCAGTAATTATTTAACTATTTTTAAAACTGTCCTAAGTTAGTTACCACTAAGCTCCAGTGTACAAGCTTTTAGGCCTTGGAGCACAGTCCTCTCTGCTTTTGCAACAGTGAGGAAAATCTTAACCCTGGGGGCAGGGTAACTTTCTGCAAAAGGCAAGAGTCAGTTGAGAATTATAAAAAAATTCTTTAAGAAGTTTTTCTCTCCAGGAAATAACTACCTCATGGACCTAAGTTTAGGCAAGCTATGGCTCACTTAAAACAGCTTGCTACCAGAATTCTGTGATAATGCAATTCCTTAAAATCTCTTTTATGATGTGTTACATGGGTTCTTGGTCCCCAGTTAACTACTCTTTTAATTGCCTATTTGACCTTATCTGCATATTCACTTGAAGATGTGTTGGGACTAAGGACAATTTATATTAATTAATTGCCTTTAGGAGGAGAGGGGGAGAGTGGGATGGCCAGTCTGTTGACATTTCCTCGAAGCTTCCTCAGGAGCCAGGCTGGAGTTCTGGAATGTCCTCCGGTGTTCTGATGTAAGTTTGGAATGTGTCTGTGGCTGTTTTTTGTGATAACACCACAAAGATGCTTTGGGAACCAAGAAAGGGAAAGAGGAGGAAGTCTTCAATGTTTTGCCAAGGTGTCTGGAATGGCAATCTAGGAAGCAATGTGATAGTTATTAGTAACGACGACTTCCATGCAGAAGCTTTGCCACTTTGCTCATCAACATGCCTTTCCTAAAGGGTCCCTCCAGGACTAAACACAATGCTTTTAGGAGTGACTTTTTTAGTTGGGAGATGATCTGCGTGATTCCTTTAGGAAAAACATGCTGGGAATTCCATTATTAAAGCTTACTGTCTCAAGGTGGGATATGTGTATGCTGGTCAGGACATCTGGACGGTGGCCTGTGGCATTACCTTTGGGTGGTACCAACGCAGGTGGGCGGGTTATGCAGGGCTTGGAACTTCCCAGGATGCGTAGGCTGCTGCCTACAGACCTGGGAACTTCTACCCTGCCCAGTTGCAAAGGTGAGGTCCACACCGGCTCCAAAGCGGGGAAAGGGGAATCAATTACAAGGGTCCTGGGACAGAGCAAGTTCGGCCACAGTGGCTGGACCTGCGGGGTCTTTTGGGTTTGGGCATCAAGAGTAGTTAGGACTCTAAAAAGGAGAAGAAAGTCCCTAGCAGAGGGCGACTACCGGCCCCTCCACGACCTTCTTTGGTGCTCCTTCGCCCCAGGAAGTCTTGGCAAACCCAGAGTTGGGGAGAGGTGGTTGGGCAGTGAGACCCAGCGTTCTCTGATCCTCGATCCTCAGGCCTCTGGGGTTCCTCCCCCATCCGGAGAAAAGCCGGGAGAATTGGCAGGGGAGGAGGGGTAAGATGGTGAACTTGGGGGAGAGAGGAGACCAGGTTAAGGAGGCATCGCTTCTCTTCTTTTCTTCCTTACCAAATAGCCAGCACAGTATCCACACTGGAGGGAAGGGCCCCCGCTAGTCCCAGCGGTCTAGCTTCCAGAACAGAAGTTGGGAGGATGCACGCTCCAGGGCCAGGGGTGCAGGG
>PITA01030198.1:0-17083 GCA_004023965.1 Spilogale gracilis | reverse complement strand
AAATAGTGGGGAAGGGCAGAAGGAGAGGGGGAGGGGCAGAGGGAGAGGGGAAGGGGCAGAAGGAGAGGGGGAGGGGCAGAGGGAGAGGGGGAGGGGCAGAAGGAGAGGGGGAGGGACGAGCAGACTCCCCTGTTGAACAGTGAGCCTGATGTAGGGTTTCCAACCCTTCCAATCTGTCCAAGCCCTGGAATCATGACCTAAGCTGAAGGCACCCTGAAACTAAGAGTTTTGGGTTTTTTTTTTAAGACAAGAAAATTGACAAATCCTTAGCCTAGACAAAAAAGGTAATGGAAAAGGAGATATTACAAACGATGTCACAGAAATAAAAGGTATCCTAAGAGACTACTATGAACAATGATATAGCAACAAATAAGACAACCTAGAAGAAAAGAATACATTTCTAGAAACATAATCAAAATTGAATCTGAAGAAAGAAAAAATTCTGAATAGATGTATAACTAGGAAGGAGATTGAATCAATAATCCAAAACCTCCCCATAAAGAGGACCAGATGGCTTCACTGGTGAATTCTACCAAACATTTAAAGAAGAATCAACACAAGTCTTTCTCAAACTCTTCCAAAAATTGAAGACAACACTTGCAAACTTATTTCACAAGGATAGCATTACTGTGATACCAAAACCAGAGATACCACAAGGAAACTACAGAGCAATATCCCCGATGAATCTAGATGCTGAGATCCACAATATAATTCAGCAAACTGAATGCAACAGCACATTAAAAGGCTCGTATGTCATAACAATGTGGGATTTATCCCTGGGCTGCAGCGATGGCTCAATGTATGAAAATCAATGCGATACACCACCTTAACAGAATAAAGAATAAAAATCACATGATCACCTCAATACATGTAGAAAAAGCATTTGGCAAAGTTCAACATGCTCATGATAAACATAACTCAAAAAACTAGGAACATAAGAAAATTACCATACATAATAAAGGCCATAGAAGAAAAGCCCATAGCTCTAATATCCTATTCAACAGTAAAATCAAAAGGCTTTTCAGCCAGAAATAAGGCGAGAATGCCCACTCTCACCACTTCTAGGCAACATAGTACTGAAAGTCCTAACCTGAGAAATCAGGCTTTGAAATTAAAAGCATCAAAATTGGAAAAAAAGAATAAAATGATTCTTGTATTTAGTGACATGATCTTATATATGGAAAACGCTATGGATTACACACACAGTTAGAATTGATAAATGAATTCAGCAAAGTTGTAGGATATAAAATCACCACACGAAAAATCATTGTTTCTATGCACTAACAGTGCATGATCTGAAAAAGATATTAGGAAAACAATCCCATTTACAATAGCATGAAAAAAAATAAGATAAACTTAACCAAGGAGGCAAACATCTTGTTCACTAAAAGCTACAAAATATTGCTAAAATAAATTATAGAAGACAGAAATAAATGGGAAAATGTTCTGTGTTCATGGAATGCAAAACTTACGATAAACAAAACAATCTACAGAATCAATGTAATCCATATCAAAATCCCAATGGCATTTTTTACAGAAATAGAAAATGAGAATTTTAAAATTCATATGGAATCTTCAATTACTCCAAATAGCCAAAACGTTCTTGAGGAAAAAGAGCTGGAGATTCGACACTTAGTAACTTCAACAGTACAGAGCTATGGTAATCAAAACAGTGTGGTACTGATACAAAAATAGATATAGAGAGACCAGTGGAACAAAATGGAGTTCCCAGGTAAAAAACCCTCATGCGTATTTTCAAATGATCTTGGCAAAGGTGTCAATGCTACACAATGGGGATAGTTTAGCTTCTTTAGCAATGGTATTGGATATCTACATTCAAAAGAATATATTTGGACTTTTACCTTACAACATATTCAAAAATTAAGTCAAAATGAATTAAAATCCTAAGTGTAAGATATGAAACTGTAAATCTCCTAGAAGAAAACTTTTAGAGGGAATGCTTCATGACACTGGATTTGGCAATGATTTCTTGGATATGAGAGTAAAAATATAGGCAACAAAAGCCAAAATAGGTGAATGGGACTACATCAAAATGAAAAGTTACTACACAACAAAAGAAACTATCAACAGAGTGAAAAGGTAACCTAAGGAAAGGGAGAAAATATCTGCAAACTATATGGTAATGAGTTAATCTCAAAATTATATAAGGTATGTCAACTCAAGAGATAAAAAAATGTTTTAATGAACAAGGGACTTTAGTAGCCATTTCTCCAAAGATAACATAAAAAATGACCAACAGGGGGTGCCTTGGTGGCTCCATGGTTAATCCTCTGCCTTCAGCTCAGGTCATGATCCCAGAGTCCCAGGATCGAGCCCCACATTGGGCCGCCTGCTTGGCGGAAAGCCTGCTTCTCCCTCTCTCACTCCGGCTGCTTGTGTTCCCTCTCTCAGCTGTGTTTCTCTCTGTCAAATAAACAAAATCTTTAAAAAAAAAATGACCAACAGGTTTTTCAAAAAATGCTTAACATCACTGATCATCAGGGAAATACAAATCAGAACCACAGTGAAATATCACCTCACACCAGTTAGGATGCCTGCTATAGAACAAAACCAAAAACAAGAAAATAGCAAATGTTGGTGAAGATATGAGGAAATTGGAATCCTTAGACACTGTTGGTGGTGTTACAAAATGATGTAGCCACTATGGAACACAGTATAAGAGTTCCTCTAAAAAGTAAAATCAGAGCTGTCATATATCCAGAAATCCACTGGGCATATATACAGAGAACTGAAAATAGGATCTCAAAGACATGTCTGCATACCCATGTTCACTGTACATTATTTATAACAGATAAGAAATAGAAACAACCAAAGTGTCTTTTGATGGATGAGTGAATAAAGAAATGTAGTATACACACAGGGTAAAGTATTATTCAACCTTTAAAAAGAAGGAAATCCTGGGGCACCTGGGTGGCTCAGTTGGTTAAAGGACCAACTCTTGTTTTGGATTCAGGTCAGGATCTCAGGATCTTGGGCTCTACCAGTCTGCTTGAGATTCTCTCCCTTTCCCCCATCCTTCTCCTCCCTACCCCCAGCTCACTCACTCTTTCTCAAATAAATCTTTTTCTTTTTTAAAGGAGGAAATCCTGTCGTAGGCACTGATAAACTTTGAGTTCATAAACAGACGTCACAAAATAACAATTACTTTATGACTCCACTTACATGAGGTGTCTAAAGCAGCCATACCCTTAGAAGCTGAATGTAGAATGGCGGTTGCTAGGGGCTGGAAGGATTGAAATGATCTGTTCTCCAATGAGTATAGCGTTTTAGTTTTAAAAGATGAAAATGTGGGGCTCCTGGGTGGCTCAGTCATTAAGTGTCTGCTTTCAGCTCAGGTCATGATTGCGGACTCCCAGGATTGAGCCCTGCATTGGGCTCCCTGCTCGGTGGGAAGCCTGCTTCTCCCTCTCTCACTCCCCCTGCTTGTGTTTCCCCTCTAGCTGTGTTTCTCTGTCAAATAAATAGATAAAATCTTTAAAAAAAAAAAGATGAAAATGTTTTAGAAATCCATTGTACAATGGGCCTACCATTATCACTACTGTACTGTGCCCTTAAAAATGCTTATTTACCATGGTGAATTTTATGTTCTGTGTTTCTTACCACAAAAAAAAAGGGAAGAAAAGTTGATTTTTTCCTCCCACCTTCCCATCATCAAAAATGACTGAACATATGTTACTAAAGCTTTCCAAAAAAGTTCAACCCTGGGATGAGACAAAGCATGGAAAATGTCAAAACAAATAATTTTCCATAATTTGTGAACAGATGAAAGCCACCTTTTAAAACATAAATGGTATGCAATCTTAAACAGATTTACTTTTGTGAACACCTAAGGAAATAAGAAAGGAATCTATACAAAGTGCTTATTGACCTTTTATGAGCTTTAGGAAAAGAGAGACATGGAAGAAGACCAATACAGAATTAATACACAAAATGAAAAGTAAACAAAATTAAGTCTGAAATGTATTTTTAATGGGATTACAGATTTTAGTGGCCACATTTTTTAAAAGGATTATCTATAAATGTATTGAATCCTTTGAAATTCACTCATAGCAACTTAGAGAAAAGCAGGTGCTAAAGTGATCCCTTGATGTTCCTACTACCTCTTTAATTTTGTGATTTACAGAAGAGTATACTTAGAGCCTGAGCTTGAGAATTTTCAGTGTTGCTTCAATGTTGGATCAGACTCCAAATCTTGTCTGTGGACCCCATGCTGCTAGCCTCCCCTCATTTGCCAGTGATTCCCTGTTTTCTCTGCAACCCTAGGTTGATGACCAGAGTTCATATTCCCTCCATTTTCAAGAGCTATCCTTTTTTCTTCTTTGCAGCTCCCAAGCCAGCCAGAATCCAGAGCCTGCCCACATCCAGAAAGAAAAGGTTGCACAATTTTTCTAAAAGAGTGATTTTCAACTTTGGTTGCTAGATCCCTGGCATATTTGCAGGAAACAATGCAAATATCCCCCCCCCAAAAACCTTAAAAATATGCTTTACTTAAATTAAACAGATGCCTTTTAAGATGTTTTTAGCTGTCACATAATGAGTACTGTACTAAACTATTTCAATGATTCCATTCAACAGTTGCAGCTTTAGGGACATGTATTGCTGTCCTTAAAATACATAAATCTGAAACCAGGGTTCAACATCCAGAAATAATAGATACTAATTGAAAACAAAAAGGAAAGAGAGGAAATCCTGATATTTCTAAGTGTTTTATTCATTCTGTTTTTTACTGAAAGATAGATGACATTTCTTGGTAAACTTTACAATGCTACCAATCACAAATGCCCAAATCTCTTCCAGCTTTCAAAAACAGAACAAAATGCCTCTCTGACCTTCAGGACTCTTTGGGCCACTGCCACATTCCTTTGTCACCAAGCCTTGTGAAAACAGACTGAATTCCCCACCCCCACCACCCTACACTTTTCTCTGCACTTCCCTGTACTTTGGCTTCTAAAATAAAGTTCTAGACCCTTCATTCTCCCTACTGTTTCCAACCCGCTCTGAAGTTACTAAATTCCATTTGGCTGCACACAATTTCTGGAAGCAGCCACCGCTGACTCTGGACTGCATTTAGATGGTCTCAGCCCCTCGTCTCTCTTCTTGGTCAAATCTTAAACTGTTTTACCAGAGCAAACTTACTCTTCAGACCTTCCTTTCTGGACTCTCCCAGCCTCTGATGTAGCTAATTGTGTCATTTTCTTTTTTTATCTTACACTTTGTATTTCATGCATGGACTTAGTTTTTTAAGATGTGCCTTCTTCTCTACCATGTACTTACCTCCTCACACCAAGATGGCATCCTCAAGCAACTCAGGCAATGCTCCTCAGCTACACAGATGGGAGGTTCTTGGGGAACAGGCCTCTGGTGGAGCTAGCTATCATCTTTCAGTCTTTATCTTACCTAATCTCTGCTGCAAATTAGTACTTGTCGACCACTTCCTGCTTCTTGAATGTGTCACTTTTCTGTCCCTCTAATGCTACTCTCCCAGGAATTGTCAATGGTGCCCCTGCCAGCCGGCCCCCACCTCAGTCTTTTAGTAGGTACATTACTTCAATCCCTGTAGAACATTGCCATCATTCTGGATTTCTTTAAGCCTTCTCCCTACCCCTACCCTTGGTCTGCATGCATAATTAAGTATGAGTTTCCACCAATTCACAATGTCTGGTATATCTTTAAAAATCTCATTTAATTGGTTGGGGGTGGTGGATGTCTCAGTAGCAGTAATTTTTAAAAGTTCCCCAGGTGTCTCTACAGTGATTCACCATGCAGATTACCACAGCACCCTCCTAACTCAGAACTCTCCCCAGGCTTTCACGAGACCTCCA
This sequence comes from Spilogale gracilis, assembly GCA_004023965.1. Classification (NCBI taxonomy): domain Eukaryota; kingdom Metazoa; phylum Chordata; class Mammalia; order Carnivora; family Mephitidae; genus Spilogale; species Spilogale gracilis. The sequence goes on along the minus strand of PITA01030198.1, from coordinate 11,240 downwards.
AAGTCAGCTAGATATGAAAGCTGTTTTGTCACTCCTTTGGTAATTTAAAGGTCATCAATCTCGCACTGGAAAGTTCACAAGAGCATCTACAACTGTTAAGGATTAACAAGTAACTGTCTGATTATGAGCTTGGCTTCCTGTGTCCTTTCTCCTAGAAAGGAAGACCAGGTCATCCTGACATGACTGTTGTAATCCACTTGGCAATCATTGTTCTTCATGTACATAAAAACTGACATTCTGACCTACAGATCAGGTTCTTTCAGATGGGTTAGTAAGTCCCAACCCTGGGAAAAGAACTCCCTGGCTTGTTAATAAAATAAGGTCTTGAGCCTATAATGGTTGAGGCCCAGATGTGAGATTGGGGTCAATTAGCCAAGGTGAAAGCTGCCTTACAAAGTATTTATCTTTTTAAAAATTTTGTTTTATTTATTTTAGAGAGAGACAGAGAGGGCATGAGAGAAGGGGCAGAAGGAGAGAATCTCAAGCAGACTCCCAGCTGAGTACGTAGCCCAATTTGGGGTTTGAGCTCAGGACCCTGAGATTATGACCTGAGCTGAGACCAAGACTCAAGGCTTAACCTAATAAGCCACCCAGGTACCCCAAGATATTTTCTCCTTCTGAGGCAGGATGACTCTGCCCAAGGCATTCTTTTCTATCTCCTCCAGAGCTATCTTAGTGGGAGGAAAGATGAGGAAATTCCATTCTGTGTATAAACGGCTGGTTAGATAACGCTCACATCAATGAGTCTCATTCCAAATATGAGACTGGCCCTTAAATAAAATAATGAAAAAGGGATGGCAAGTAATAATTGCTTTCCTTTTTTCAAGATCATAAAAATATGTATGTTTTTGTCCCTGGTCCAAAAGTTGTATGTTTTTGTCCCTGGTCCAAAGTTGTGGATGACATAAATTACAAGAATTCTTCCCATAACTTTTATAGTTAAGGGAATGTTGTCACCTTAAAATTATAACTGTTATCTTGTTTGGAGTCAGAATGAAGTGGAAGAGAATAATAGGGCTTTCTTATTTATTACTATTTTTTATTCTTTCTAAAGATTTTATTTATTTGACAGAGAGAAACACAGCTGGAGAGGGAACACAAGCGGGGGGAGTGAGAGAGGGAGAAGCAGGCTTCCCGTGGAGCAGGAAGCCCGATGTGGGACTCGATCCCAGGACTCCGGGATCATGACCTGAGCCGAAGGCAGACACATAACAACTGAGCCACCCAGAGGCCCCGAATAATAGGGTTTTACACACTGCAAATATTTTAGTTGTGTAGTAACTGGTTGCTCTGGTAGGAATTTATACCCAGCGAACCTAAGAGAAATCAATGAAGGATTTGAGACAGAAGGAAGATAGCAATAAGAACAATAAAAACAATGACCAGCACACTAGATGACCTCATTTAATCCTTACAGTAGCCCTGTGAGAAAAATCATTATCCTGTCCACTTCCAAGGAGGAGAAAGAGAGATTGTTCATTATGAGGGTGACCCACTCAGCAACACTAACTTCTCTCACACCATACTCCACATCCATGTGCTCAGCTTATCAAAAGTAAGAACCCAAATTTACTGGGTCAGTTGCAAAAGGTCCAGAAGAAGGGACTGTCCTCTGAACCAACAAGATCAGGTTTGTTTATGATACAAAATTAAATATACAAATTGACTAGTTAGAATGCCCCCATGGGTCATCATGTTTTCATTTTATTTCAAGATTTTCAAGGTCTGAGTATTTACTTTTAACCAAGCATCCGCACAATTAATAATGTCATTTTCCTCCCTCGTGGCAATGAAAAGAAATGCCTGAAGTTGTGAATAGCCCACAATGGGGGCTGTGACTGCTGATTCAGCCTCATCAGGATATCCAAAGCATTGGGAGTGAGACGAGAAAGAAATGCTGGCTTCCAGAAGGTTCATTTAAATTGTTTAATGGATTGAAACACCACAGACAACCAAGTGGTTTATTTTTCCCTTCAATAAGTTCAGGACAGTTAGATCTGGGTTGAAGAGGAAGAGACACAAGAGTAAAGAGAGGAGACTCACTCGGCTTTTCAACTCTCTCCCATGTTGCTGTATGGGCAGTCTCTCTGTTAGAGGCAAATGGTACTCTCTGGGTGAGTAAATGAACATACCATGACCAGTCTTAGAGATCTAAACCTATCAAAGAGCTGCTTTTCAAATGGGAACTATATACTGAGTATTTGTTATTTTAAAAGTTGATGTTAAACTTAATGCTGTCAGTAGATAAATGTAATTTTTTTTTGAAGACTTTTATTTACTTCTTTGTCAGACAGCACTGAAGCTGGGAGAGTGGCAGGCAGAGGGAGAGGGAGATGTTAATCAAGACTCAAACCTGTGGGCTTTCCATGAAAGAGCTGTGAAACAAATGTGAATACATTGAAGTTATTTGTTTTAGCCTTTCATTTTTTTAAAAGAAAATTTAAATGTTAAATTAGTTTGGAATGAAGAAGATGTACCATAATACAAAAAATAATTCATTCACGATGTCAAGTGATATCTAGTGGTGAGATATGTGAATAACCCACAGAAAATTTAAATTCCAATAAACACCTACTTTTCATTTGAAAATAAAATTAGGGGTGCCTGGGTTGCTCAGTCAGTTAAGTGTCTGTCTTTGGCTCAGATCATGATCCCAAGGTCCTGGGATCGAGCCCCATATCTGGGGTTTAGCAGGGGAGTTTGCTTCTCTCTCTTTCCCTCCCCCTACTGCATGCATGCTTTCTCTCTTCAAATAAATAAATAAATAACATCTTTTTTAAAAAAGCAAAAAAAGGGGCGCCTGGGTGGCTCAGTTGGTTAAGCGACTGCCTTCGGCTCAGGTCATGATCCCGGAGACCTAGGATCGAGCCCCACATCGGGCTCCCCGCTCCGTGGGAAGCCTGCTTCTCCCTCTCTCACTCCCCCTGCTTGTGTTCCCCCTCTGGCTGTGTTTCTCTCTATCAAATAAATAAACTCTTTTTTTAAAAAAATAATAAAAAATAAAAAAATAAATAAATAAGCAAAAAAAGAAAAGAAAAGAAAATTAAAAACTGAAGACATCTTTGGGAGGAAATAACCCTGGAAGCTATAAAATGTTATTAAATAATTTATATCAAGGCCTTTCTAGCACTAATGAATGGATTTACTGTCTTTTAAAACACTGCAATTTATTTTTTTATTTATTTATTTTTTTTTTTTAAAGATTTTATTTATTTATTTGATAGAGAGAAACACAGCCAGAGAGGGAACACAAGCAGGGGGAGTGAGAGAGGGAGAAGCAGGCTTCCCGCCGAGCAGGGAGCCCGATGTGGGGCTCGATCCCGGGTCTCCGGGATCATGACCTGAGCCGAAGGCAGTCGCCCAACCAACTGAGCCACCCAGGCGCCCCAAAACACTGCAATTTAAAAGCAAAAAAAAAAAAAAATCACCTTCTGATGTGTATATGAGCTGGCAGTCTGAACTGAATTTGGGTCCAGGTGAATCTTTGGCCAGCTTGAAAGGTCAATCAATATGTCATGCAACTTGTCACTGCTTTTCACAGGAAGTTAAGGAAATCCTGCTGAGCCAGGTGTAGATTAATGGCATGTAATCAAATTCAGTGGCCTAATTAACTGTCATCTTTTCCTTCTCTCTTTCTCCTTCCCCTTCGATTCCGAAGTTGAGCCTTTCTCTCAATATAGACTTTATGCCCTTCACATAGCATAGTCACTCTTCACAGCGAGGTCCTGACCCATTGTTTCAGATGTCTTGAAAGACACTAACCTGAATGTTTATAGATTCCACATGCTCATAGTACTGCCACAAGTATTTCTATGTGTAAGTTTAATAAATGGATTTTTTAGAGCCTTAAGTGCTATTAAAAAGTAACAGTCAAATTTAATTCAGTAATTCTAAGGGGATTAAGAAAGACAACTCTGATCAGGGGTGAAAGAAAACACTGACTCAGACAGTAGGATGTAGGGTTCCCATCCATTTACTCATTAGCTTTCATTGTCTTCTGCCCTCACTTTTTATCTCAGACTAGGTTACTCTTAACCATATTAGTGAATCCAATTGTGATGGCTGTGAGTAGACTGAAGATGTACAGATTTGATGAGACGCTGCCTGCCTGATGGGCAACGGGCTTAAAGTCAAGGTCATTTCCTGCCATGACAGTCACCTCCTATCAACAGAGTGAACCAGTGACATACCAATGAACAGCATGCTGCAAAAATGGAAACAGGTGCAAATCTGGGACTTGTGGTAGTTTTTATTAGTGTGATTTTAATTCACTCCTGAATTCAACCACAAATGTTATACTTGCTAATCCATAACTTAATTTCATATTGAAATGTTTTCTTTCAGGTGCCTTAGATATTGACTTTTACTTAGGTTTAATTTTGCAAGCAAGTTGATCCTGAGTGAGTTGAGAAAGAATCTTCTAGCAATTAGGTAAAGCCCAGACACATTACTTGATGTTTAGAAATATCATTCACTAACATCACAAAGTGTGATAACAATGATGATGCCTACGCTCATTCTTTGGAGGAGTAATACACTTAATGCTTATTACTCTACGAATTTATACTGGATGTTAATGTTCACTAATAATGGTTGGAAACCCTATTATGTGAAGGACAACTGAATGGATTAAAGAAAGGGAAAATACTTGAGGAAAAGTCAAAGTCGCCCCAGTGGTCTGTTAGTCCTCGGACCTCCTTTTCTATTATTTTTGCCCTTGCTTACTCTGGTCCTGTCCACAGTCCTCTTTGCTGTTCATTGAACAAACCAGGAAAGCTAACACTACCTTTTCCCTTTTTTTTCTGAAATAGTCTACCCCAAAATACACTGTCTCCTCTCTTGAGGTCTTTGCCCCAGTGCACTTCTCCAAAATGCCCACCCTTACCTACTATGTAAAACTGCAATTTGCCCCCCACCCCAGACCTCCCAATTCCCTCTTCCCTTTCTCTGCTTTTTCTTTACTCGATAGCTCTTGTCACCATATAAATAGACTATAGTTATTTATTAGCTTCGTTGACACGGTACCTCTATCCCTGCTAGAGTGTAAGCCTCCAAAGGACAAGTTCACTAATATATCCTAGTAGGAAATACCTGGCACTTGATACTCATTAAAAGAAAAATGCATAGAAAGAGCAAATGAAATATCTGAAGAGTGTCTGCGTAGAGCAGTGGAGCACTCCAGAGGGCAGAACTAGATTTATGGAGAGACAGAAAGGAGGCACATCTAGGTTCCACATATGAATGACTTCCCAAATGAAGAGATTTTCCAACTTTGCCCCACAGTCAAATCACCGCAGGGCTTGTTAAAAGCAATTTCTGGACCCCAGACCTAAAGAGGCAGAACCTTCACGGTGGGTTACAGATCATTTGTTTCACACCCAATTTCAAGAACCATCCTTCTAAACTCTCAGTCACCAGAATATTCAAGGACAGATGGAAAGACCAAGTGTCAAGGATGTTTAGAGAAATGTTCATATTTGTACTGCAGACGAAGGTGGGGCTCAAAGATTCTATAATTTTTTAAAAGATTTTATTTATTTACTTGACAGAGAGGGAGGGAGAGAGAGACGAAGCAGGGGGAGCAGCAGAGGGAGAAGGAGAAACAGGCTCCCTGCTAAGCAAGGAGCCTGATGTGGGACTCAATCCCAGGACCCTGGGGTCATGACCTGAGCTAAAGGCAGACACTCGACTGAACCACCCACGCACCCCAAAGATTCTGCAATTTTATCAGATCAATTTCTCAAGATTGACTAACGTACTGTATTTTGTGCTATATTATTTGGAAAGTGTTAACTGAACTTCCCATCAGGCTCTGCTCTGGTGTTGGAACATATGCCTCCTAAGAGTCATAGACATATAGCTCTTAGGATACTCTAAGGAGTATCTCATTTGTTTATCATTTAGCACTTCTATGGAAGTCTCACTACACATAATAATATAAGTTGGTGGGGCGCCTGGGTGGCTTAGTAGGCTGAGCATCTGCCTCCAACTCAGGTCATAATCCCAGCGTCCTGGGATCAAGCCCCACATAGAGCTCCCTGCTCCCTGGGAAGTCTGCTTCTCCCTCTCCTTCCGCCCCTCCCCCTCCACTCCAGTTCTGTCTCTCACTTTCTCTCTCTCAAATAAACAAATAAAATCTTTAAAAAAATAAAAAGAATCTAAGTTGGGAATTTATGACTTAGTTCTGAAGTCACTATTATTTCATTTAATGCAGATAACTGCAATTGACTCTTGATTATGTTTAGAATCAATGAGAGGCCTTCTGAGGGAAGCAACCCATGGGACAACCATAATTCCGAAAAGGATCAAAGTCAAGTTAATAACCTACAACTGAAAATAACCTTAATTTAACAGTTTTAAACTGAGTATTTCTCTTTTTATAGAGAATAAAACATGTATAACGTAGGTATTTTCCCTCTGAAATGAATAAATCAATTTCAGAAAAATGCAGGTTGTCTTTTAAATAATGGCTTCTGTAGGCATGGAGAAAATGAAGTTGAATCAGGACAAAATGACAAAAGGAACACAAAAAATGCCAAGAGCTGGTGCACAGAGCATAACACACCTTTAGTAACCAAGCTCCCCTCTTCAAGTCCATGTGTTTTGCCTGGTGGATGGAAAGAATCAGCAGATTCATCTCTCCACTCTCCAGTTAGATATAATTACCCAGGTCAAATGTCTTTTAATTTACAAGTATCTATAAGGAAGTTTCTCCACTCTGGGGTTAGAAAGATAATTAAAACTGATTTTTTTATTTATGTTTCCCACTATAGCATAAATGTAAGGCAGTAATTGGAAAAGAATATAATGTTATTAGGAAAAATAGTTACTGTTCACAGAAGCCTGATCTGAGCTATGCTGAATTCTTTGAGGTTCAGACATTACTGCACTGTTCAAAGCCACTGCTGAGCGTATCAAAATGAATAATGTTACTGGTATTAGTAGTTCTTATTTATTACATGCTTACTATGTGTCTGATGCTGCTTTAAGTGCTTTTACGTGAACTGGTTTATTCATCTCCCACAACCTAATGAGGTAGGCATGATTTTTATCCCCAACTTATGGATTAGGAAACTGAGGCTCAGATAGATTCAGCTGCCCAACGAGGTGCAATGGCTTACTTTGGGTTTAAACTCAGGCAGAGTACGTTAACCACAACATACCTCCTCTTTTATTGTACTTCTAAGAAAGTACTTTAGGAAATCTTGTTAAGGAATACAGATACATTTAAATAAAGGGGTTTTTTGAGGTTGTAAACTGAAATTAACTGAAACTTCAAAAGCCCCATATGATTTATTTTTCAGTATTCTTACTCTTTCTTGTCTTTAAAAAGGTTTGCATGTGTGTATTTTACTATATTTGAAGGTACTTTTCTAATACTATACTATGGAAGAACACTGGCCATCCAAATTGGCCAGACACAGAAATCTGTGACTGAATCTGCAATAGCACTCCTGTTGTATAATCCTTAGTTTTAATCATTTTGCCCAAACAGGTATAATATATAAAAACTTGAGGGGACACTCACCTGCATCACTATTTTCGGTCACAGTCCCTTTATATAGATGCTGGCTGAAGGAAATCTTTACATCTTCTCCTTCCAAGTGAACAACTAAGAGGCCTGTAGTTGTCCTAGCTGGGACCCCCTGGTCCCTAACTTTTAACTGCAGCCAGATTGGAAAATATTCTGAAGATGGGCAGTGCTGAAGTTGAACTTCTCCTGTATATTTATCAATAGAAAACACTGACTGGGTCTCTGCAAAACTAAAAGTGACAGTTCCATTGGGTCCCAGGTCGGGGTCACGGGCTGTCAGAACAACAGTTGTCTGGTTAGTAGGTGACTGGGGGGAAAGAAAAATCTCCAAGGGATTCTGCTCCCAAACTGGGTCATTGTCATTCACATCTGTGACATGCACTTTTATAATGACCGTGGTGCTTCTTGAGCCCTGGAGACTACAGTCTCTGGCCACAGCCTTAAACGTATGCTGAGATCTGGCTTCCCGGTCCAGGATGTGGCGGGTTCTCAATGTCCCTGCCACGGCATCAATGCTGAATGCACCCGAAGCCTCATCCACCAGAAAATACTCAGTTTGTCCATTCAGCCCTTCATCCCTGTCCACGGCAGACAGCACAAGAACCACTGTTCCCACTTGAGCATCTTCTCTCACGGAAGCCTGGTAATGCAGCGTGGGGAAGGACGGGCTGTGGTCATTGTCATCCAAAACTCTAACCAGCAAGTGCACTGGAGAGCTCCTCGGTGGATCCCCCAGATCAGAGCACAGGATGACCAGGGTAAAATGGCTGACTTGCTCCCGGTCCAAAGCACGAGTAGTTGAGAGTTCTCCAGACGTTTCATTCATAGCAAAGTATTCGTCCGTATTTCCTTCTGTTAAAGAAAGCATGTTCAAATTCAAAATTCATTTGAACTGAAGAAGTAGCAGCCCTTTGCTAGTTACCCATACATATACATATGATTCATATATATAGTGATATATATCAGTAATATATATGATGATACATATATGTATGTAGATAGATAGATAGGATTCATTCATTCAACGAATATTTAATTCATGATTACTACATCGTAACACTTTTGTAAGTACTGCAGCTATAACAGTGAACATGATAAAGTCCCTGCCCTCATGAAGCCTCTATTATTGAGGGATAAACAAAATAATATAATACAATATTTCTCTTAATTCAAATAATTAGAACATTTGCTTTGATTGATTTGCAGCCATATGGATTTTTGTGTATGCATTTACAACTTTTATTATTGTATATTTTTCCCCTTTAGATGATTAAAAGTATGTTTTATTTGAAATAAATCAATACTAGGCAGGGATAAGAAATAGGATATAATGTCTATTTTTAGATATCAACAAAAAAATCAACAAGTTGATACTAGTATTGTGGATGCAGTGAGATGTTCTTCCACATTCCCGTGTACCTTGTGCATAAATCATAACACTTCTGTAAGAGATCAGGGAACACTTGTCTGTTTCTTTCCTAACATAAGGAATGTTGATGTTTTATTCTTCTCTGTAGCCTCCAGAAAAATCTTGCCTTTACTCTTGCCCATGGTACCAAACAATAAAAGTTAAACCTGAACACAGAGGTAACAAACCTTCAAAGATACTTTAAAGTCATCCTAAAAAATAGGAAAAATATAGTTCAGTGACTTGTTGATCATATCTTAGATGATAGTCATATTCTTGGATGAAGCACACTATTCCAAATAGAGTGGGATCAAGGTGCCTCGGTGGCTCAGTTGGTTAAGTGTCTACCTATGGTTCGGGTCATGAACCCAGGGTCCAGGGATCGAGTCCAGTATTGGGCTCTCTGCTCAGTGAGGAACCGGCTTCTCCCTCTCCCTCTCCCTCCACGGATCCCCCTACTTGTTCTCTCTCTCTCTCTCTCTCTGGTAATTTACTGGAGTCCGCCAGTGGCATGTGGGAAAGAAGTAGAACAACTTTCAAGAAAACAAAAACCATAAGTAGTGTTGCGGGCTGAGGAGAAAGGACTTGCATTTGTATTTTGTTCACAAAACATGACTAATGTGTACCAAATATTTCCAGGGCATTTGTTATTGATGAAATGATTCATTCACTCAGCAAACATAAGGAGAACCTGCAACATGCCATGTGTGTGTTGGATGCTGGGAATGTGAGGATGGTAAGGCACGATCCCAGTCTCTAAGCATTTATCATCCGGGAGGAATCTGGGTCAGTACCAACACATTAAAGTATGGTGTGAAAATCAGATGCACACGGAGCCCAGAAGCATGGCGGAAGGACACGCAGTCCTGTGTTAGGATGGGCAGGAATGCTTATTAGAAAGAGTGACATCAAAGCTGGTTCCTAAAGCAGAGGGAGCCAGCCTAAAAGTTTTGGAAAATGTGTTCTAGGCAGAGGGGAAAGCTTAAGGGGATCCTCAGAAATATGAGGACTTAAGGGCAGCAAATGTTTTAGTGTAAGTACAACACCGGGTTCCCTGGGGGTTTGTGTGGAGAGGGCAGGGAGAGGGTTGACAGCAGGGAAGACATGAATTTAGGGCATTAAATCATGAAGCACTCTGTGCATACTACTGAAGAGTAGGCCTTAATAGCCATAGGGGACTCCTGAAGGATTTTAGAAGGGAAAGGGTTATGAATCACGTTTCTGTTTTAGGAAGAGGGCTGGGTGGCAATGTCAATGCTTGGTTAGAACACAGGTAAGTCAGGAGGCTATGACAGTAATCAGCTTGAGCAACCGGGAAGTTCTACATGAATACATGCGTAGAGGAAGTAGACACATCCCAAAGATGTTAAAAAGAAAAGTAAGGAGGAAGGAATAAAGGAATCATGATGGGGTTTAGGTGAAAGGGTGAAGGGCTTTTAGACCAGCTGTGCTTAAAATGAGGTCAGAATACCCCTGGGGTTATATGAAGTTTTCTTTTTTTTTTTTTTTTAAGATTTTATTTATTTGACAGAGAGAAACACAGCCAGAGAGGGAACACAAGCAGAGGGAGTGAGGTAGAAGCAGGCTTCCCGCCGAGCAGGGAACCTGATGTGGGACTCGATCCCGGATCTCCGGGATCATGACCTGAGCCGAAGGCAGTTGCTTAACCAACTGAGCCACCCAGGCATCCCTATATGAATTTTCTAAGGAGTATTTAGAAACTGGTAGTTTTAAGGTAATTTCCAGGAGCTCAGTTTACATATTCTTATTCCTAAAATTGTTCTGCCTGAGAACACCTAAAATCATATAAGTTCGTCTTTTTCACACTCCTTTTTTTTTCTTTTAAGATTTTATTTATTTGAGAGAGAGAAAGAGAAAGGGAACACGAGCAAGGGGAGCGACAGGCAGAGGGAGAGGGAGAAGCAGGCTTCCTGCCTAGCAGGGAGCCCAATGCAGGACTCGATCCCAGGACCCTGGGATCATGACTTGAGCCAAAGGTAGATGCTTAATGACTGAGCACCCAGGCGCTCCTCCACCTTCCTTAATGTTGTTACCTTTAGCATCCTCTCTAGTCTAGTCTCTTAAGTATGATGCCTTGGCAGATGGCTTTGCAGGTCCACAGTGCTTCCGGAAAGGTTTCTGAGTCTTTCAGTGTCTGAAGGCACAAGGCTCCCAGCTGTGGGCCCGGCGTTGCCTGACCTTGGCTTGGACAGAGCCTATGGGAGTGAGGGCAGGTAAGGAGTCAGGCTTGGCCTGGAATGGGAACCTCCCCTTGCCTGGGAAGTTGTTTGCATATAT
>PITA01030197.1:0-16848 GCA_004023965.1 Spilogale gracilis | reverse complement strand
ACCCTGAGATCATGACCTGAGCTGAAGACAGAGGCTTAATGCTCTGAGCCACCCAGGAGCCTTTTTTTTTTTTCCTAGTCCTTCTTTTTTTCCTTCCTTCCTCCCTCCCTCCCTTTCTCCTTCTTTCCTTCCTCCCCTTCTCCTTCCTTCCTTCCTCCTGCTTTTTCTCCTTTCCCTCCCTCCTTTCCTTCTCTTCTCTCTTTCTTTCATCAAACCATTACAGCCCAGGACCACAGCAAAGAGACCCCTTAATACCTTCTTGAGATCCAATGGGAAGACAGTTCCAGAAACTAACAGCAGCTGCAGGTAGATTGCTTCCAGATTAGAGTCTATTCATTTGTGTATTTCTAGTGCACAGGGTTTGCTGTAGAGTACCTGTTCGTTGAATATTGAGTGAGTGAGTGAGTGAATGCGATCTGAGCCAACATTTCTCTTGCACCTAGAAGGGACCTGCTGCAGTGCTGATTTCACAGCAAAACTGCCTTCAGTGAAGACTTGTGGAGTTTCTGCAAGTTGGGTGCCTGTGGATGGTAAGGGAAAACTACCTTCACAGAATATTAGCGCTGGCCACTGTGTCTATCTTCCCATGCAAAGAGGCAATACCCTCCACAGCATTCCTTTAGCCCCTGTTGATCTCCCTTGTTGATGATGTGCTCATTACTTTCTGAGTCAGTGTCCTCTTGTTCTTGACAGGAGCTGGGATCTATCTCCCGCAACACTGATCTTAGTTAAGAGCCAAGGGCTCTCCCTACAAACTTAATCCCTTTTGCCCACAACAATCTGGCAACCTTCAACCGGGACAGACTGTTTTGCTCTGAGACACTGAATTAGGCTCAGTGCAGCTGAGGCTCACTGCATCTGAGGATGCAGCTGCTCTGGAAGATGCTTTAGGATTAAGGCACCTGAGACTCCCAAACTGGTATCTCTAGTCAGACTTCTCTTTGCACCTGTGTATCCACCTGCTTTCTTCCATCTACACCTGGCTGTGACTAATACTGAAAACATCATCTTCCCCCCAAACCTGTTCTTCCTCTTTTCCCTCTGAGTGCTGGGCACTCACCAATCACCCACGCCAAGGATCTTGGAGTCATTTGTAACTTCATTCTCTCTTTTTTGTTCCAGAAAAAGCCCCAAGACTTCTTAATTTTGCCCCTGAAATATCCTTTAAAAAAATCTGTCCACTTCTCTCTACCCACCACCTTGGTTCATGCCAACATCATGCCAGAGTGTGATAGATTACAAATGGCTACAAATTCTTTGTACCTTCTCTCATCACGACTAGTCTTGTAACTTATTTTGACCAATAGAATGTGGTGGAAGTGACACTGGCTACTTCTGAATTTAAGCCTCAAAGAGCTTTATAGTCTCTGCTCTCATCTTCTTGGAACACTGCCACCATGGGAAGAAGCCCAGTCTAGTCTGTCTAAGACACATGGCCCACGGGTGCCTGGGTAGCTCAGTTGGTTAAGCAACTGCCTTCCGCTCAGGTCATGATCCGGGACACCCGGGATCGAGTCCCACATCGGGCTCCCTGCTCAGCAGGAAGCCTGCTTCTCCCTCTCTCACTCCCCCTGCCTGTGTTCCCTCTCTAGCTGTGTTTCTCTCTGTCAAATAAATAAAATCTTAAAAAAAAAAGACACATGGCCCATCCAATAACACCACATGGCAGACATGTGAGTGAGAATATCTTAGACCATCCAGTCCTAAATGAGCCATCAGACAACTGCAAACACATGAGTAACCCAGAAGACTAGCCCACCCGAAGCCAACCCAATTTACTAACCCACAGAATTATAAGCAAATAAACAGTTGCTTAAGAGTGGTTTGTTATAGACCATAGATAATTGATATTCAAGATAAAGTCCAAATTCCTTCCCTGGGTCAGTAAGACTTGGTCTGTATCTCTTTAGCCTCGTCTTCCCCCTTTGGCATCCACACTGTAGATTTCAAAGTTCTAAACTCCTTGTGGCTTCTTGGCACATCTTGGTGTTGCCTTTGAATCCTTGTACACAGTATTTCCTCTGCCCAGGGCCTTGCCCCTACATCCCCTCACCTATCCTCAGCTCAGAGGCCTTCTCCTCTACCCTCAGGTATTCCCTAACCATTCCTCTCTTCCTCCAGATTGAGTTAGTTTACCCTTCCTTTGCGCTTCCAGGGCCCCCACACTTACCCTTACAGGGTGTGATTTTCCATTTACTGGTTTCTCTCACTTGATTCTGAGCTCTGTAAGGGCAGTGACAGAGTCGTATTTATGCCTATATTTATTGCTGGTGTCTAATACAAGGTCTAGCATAGCATTGCAATAGAACTTCCTGCTATGATGGGAATGTCCTATGTCTGCCCTGTCTATGAATGTGCTGGCCCCAAGTTGCATGCAGCTTTTGAGCCCCTGGAGTGTGGCTAGTGCAATCAAAGAACTTAATTTTAAATTGTAAATTTTTTTTAAAGATTTTATTTATTTATTTGACAGAGAGAGGAAGAAGGTGTGGGGACAGGGCGAGGTGGGATCAGCGATAGGATAGGCCCGGGCCTTGGGCCAGGCTGGCAGCGGAGGGTGAGGCCTGTGGTTGAAGAGCAGGCCTGACAGAGAGTAAAGGCCGGGGAGGTACAGTCCTTCCCAAATGATATTCCTAAATATTCACTACAAAAAAAAAGTTTAAAAAAATAAAAATAAAAAAAGGACAACCCAAATCAAATAGCATAAACAGACAAGCAAGAAGTCAGATTACAGGGCAGAATGCACAAAAAGTCCTAATTTTATAAAAAATAAACATGTTCTGTGGGGCAACAGATTGGGTAGAGGCTGGTGGTGAAAGGGTTCACCCAGAGCAGAGCAAAGGAGGGAGAAGTTTCTTGAATACACTGCGAGGGAGCAGCAGGCAAGCTGTGCAGGGGGGCTGGTTAATGGGCCGTGAGGAGGTACCGGAATGTATGGAATTGTCTGGCATTGGCACCTGGGCCCAGTTGTGAATAGCCCATTGGTCAGCCAGGGCCTCTGGGTCTTCTGAGGTGGGTCACTTAAGGTGCCTGTTTGCATTCAGCTGGTGGTCACGGTGGGCCCTTCTGCCTTAGGATTCCACGGCTCAAGCCTGCTGCCTAAAAGCCTCCTCGACTTGTTCCCAGCCATGTTCCCGCCTACGTCATGTGGTAGGGGCAAAAGGATCCATGTCTGGGAGGATCTATATTTGTAACACCTTTTCAGAACGCACATTGTGTATGGTTCCTTGGCAAGGGAGTGAGCAGAGTTCAGGGCATGAAAAGAAATGCTGCCCTTGCTAGTTCCTCTGCTTGGAAGGCTCCTTCCCCAGATCTCACAATTTCCTGGCGGTCTCTGTCTGGCTCTAGTGCTACTCCTCCCAGAGACCTCCTCTATCACCTTTTCTAAGATCTGTACCTCCCTCAAGCCCTCTATCGAAATTCTTGAGTATTTTTCATACAGCTCTTCTCACTTACCAACACTATATGACATGTCTGTTTATTTCGTTTTCTCAAGAGAGTAGACTTTGTTCTTTAAGGTTGTATTCTCAGTGTCTTAAATATGGCCTGGCACATAGGTAGGCGGGCCAATGCATCTGTTGAATGACGGAAATGTAACAAAAGTGTCCATTCTCTGTCCCCAGGTCAGGGTGTTCTGACTAAGCCCTTAAGTTCAAGTACAGCCCTCTCCACTCCCACCAAGGCTCCAGAGGTCACTTTAGAGCATTAGCTTTCAAACTTTTTGACCCTCTCAATAGAAAATACAATCCTCGGGCGCCTGAGTGGCTCAGTGGGTTGAGGCCTCTGCCTTCAGCTCAGGTCATGATCTTAGGGTTCTGGGATCAAGGTCCATGTCGGGCTGTCTGCTCAGCGGGGAGCCTGCTTCTTCCTCTCTCTCTGCCTGCCTCTCTGCCTACTTGTGATCTCTCTGTCAAATAAAAATAAAATCTTTAAAAAAAAGGAAAATTTAAAAAAAAGGAAATACAATCCTCAGTGCTCACATGTGTACATGTTTATGTAACTGAAACAAAAGACCTGTACTACGAACAATGTTTTCTTTCTTTCCTCCCTTCCTTCCTTTTTTCCTTCCTTCCTTCTTTCTTTCTCTCCTTTCTTCCTTCTTTCTTTTTTTCCCCTCCCCTCCCCTCCTTTCCTCTCCTCTCCTCTCCTCTCCCTCTTTTCCTTTTGTTTAATACTAGTCTTCACTCCTTAAATAGATTCCACCCTCTGCTAAAGGATCCCCCTGGCCTTACAGCAGTGTTTCTAGGAGGGGTCAGAGACCTCATTTGTAGTCTAGCCTCAGGGTAACTGCTGCCTCGCAGATTCCTCCTCCCACCCCAGATTTACTGAATGAGAATCTTACTGGAAAGTGTGAATGCTTAACAGCCCCTCTCCCCGCATCCGTCCCATCCCTAGGTGATTCTGAAGCCTGATACAGCCTGAGAGCCATGTCTTGGGAATCTCTGAGTTTCCAGAGGCTTCTGGTGGGGACTTGTGTCAGGCATCTGCACAATTAAGGGGAGGGGTTGCCGCTTCAGTTCCAGTCCTGCTCAGCCCCTGGCAATTCCTAGTCCTCTGCCTGGAAGTTCTTCTGGTGACTTTGCTACTGCTTGCCTGATTGCAGCCGCCCCCCCACCCTCCAGAGCCACTGACTGCTCCAGGACCATACCCAATGAAGGGGCTGGCTTTCCCCAAGGACCTAACTCCTACTTCCTCCCCCTTCCCTCCACAATCTCTTTTTCTTCACACAAAAATCACTTGTTGTCTCTGTTCTTTTTTTTTTTTTAAGATTTTATTTATTTATTTGACAGATCACAAGCAGGCAGAGAGGCAGGCAGAGAGAGCAGAGGAAACAGGCTCCCCCCTGAGCAGAGAGCCCAACTTGGGCATCGATCCCAGGACCCTGAGATCATGACCTGAGCCGAAGGCAGAGGCTTTAACCCACTGAGCCACCCAGGCATTCTAACCACAATCTGGTTATGGTGGCCCAACTTCAGCCCAACCCCCAGAAGAGGGTAAATACCATTATGACATCTTTACCCTTCCACTAGAAACAACTTTTGATGCCAGGAACGCTCAACTCCCCTCACCAAAAAACCTTAACACAGTTTACATTCTGGATCCCCGCTACAAATCCTAACACGTACAGTAAAACATTTTTTGGCCCCTACTGTATACCATACACCCAAGCTCAGCACTTTCAGACAAGATCTCGTTTAATTCTTGAAGCAGCCCTCAGAGGTAGATACTATTCACACCCACATTTTAGCGATGGGGAAACTGAGGCCCAGAGGGACTAAATGATCTGACCGAGGTCCCACAGTTTTAAGTAGAGAAGCTCTGGGGCTGTCAGAGGCCTCGCCCTCAGGGACTGAAGCTGAGGGGGCTGACAGAAGGGAATTTTTCTTTTCCCTTTGTGCAGTTGTCACTTAGAGGGACCTTGGGGTAGAGGTGCCTCAGTCCCTAAGTGCTGCAGGATGTAGTGATGCTTCTCTTTAAGGTTGGGCTTTCACAAGTGTCCAGTCCCAGTGAATTAAGACTAACCTGTAACCCTCAAGGCCTGACCCCTTCTCCCTTTGACTGAGTTCTCTCCTCAGGCCTCTGCCAACACCTCCTAAAATGGAGTTGGGAGCTTCAAACAGCACTCTCCTTGCATGCCCAGGCTGTCTGGACTGGAGCCCCATTAGAGGGTTTAATCTGAGTTTATACTGATTTATGAGATCCTAAGAAAAAAAGCCCCAAGGCAGCTCCAGCACATATCAGCAGTGGCTTTTTCCTGGGGCTGGGTGTTTCATCCACGTGCTTATTTGTATGTTCTTTTTTTTTTTTTTTAAAGATTTTATTTATTTGACAGAGAGAAACACAGCCAGAGAGGGAACACAAGCAGGGGGAGTGAGAGAGGAAGAAGCAGGCTTCCCGCCGAGCAGGGAGCCCGATGTGGGACTCAATCCCGGTCTCCCGGTCTCCGGCATCATGACCTGAGCTGAAGGTAGTCGCTTAACCAACTGAGCCACCCAGGCACCCCCTAACCTTACTTTTTAAGTTACTGGGTGCTTGTTTCTTTCTGACCTCTTAGCTGAATTTTCAGTTGATTGACCATACTTTATGAAGCAGACAAAGCAGGTATCTTTTACTTGAAGGCATGTTTTTTTAAGAAAAAAGAACATGCGGGGCACCTGGGTGGCTCAGTTGGTTGAGCGACTGCCTTCGGCTCAGGGCATGCACGATCCTGGAGACCCGGGATCGAGTCCCACACCGGGCTCCCTGATCGGCGGGAAGCCTGCTTCTCCCTCTCTCGCTCCCACTGCTTGTGTTCCCTCTCTGGCTGTGTTTCTCTCTGTCAAATAAATAAAATCTTTAAAAAAAAAAAAAAAAAAGAACATACAAATAAGCACGTGGATGAAACACCCAGCCCCAGGAAAAAGCCACTGCTGCTGCTGATATGTGCTGGAGCTGCCTTGGGGCTTTTTTTTCTTAGGATCTCATAAATCAGTATAAACTCAGATTAAACCCAAAGAGCGCTCACCAGTAGCAGAGAAGCAGGCAGAGAGAGAGGAGGAAGTAGGCTCCGCGGAGCAGAGAGCCAGATGTGGCCTTGATCCCAGGACCCTGAGATCATGACCTGAGCCAAAGGCAGAGGCTTTAACCCACTGAGCCACCCAGGCACCCTCTTAATATGCAATTTAAAAAAATTAATCACATTAGGCACAAATCAAACTGCCTGAATTCCAAGCTCACTGCTACCAATTGGTAAGTGTGACTCCTTGCAAGTTACTTAACCTTCATAAAAACGGGGATCATAGTAGTACTTTCCTTGTACTATTAACAGATGCTTAGCAATTGCAGCTGCTGTCTGTGCTCCGGGTCCTGTTTACTCATTTAAACCTCAGCTTAAGTGTGAGGGGGCAGGTACCGATGCTCTCCCCATTTTACAGCTGAGGTCACTGAGGGTGCTCTGCCTGTGAACAAATAAATGGGATTTGAGCCCAGGCAGCCTAACACCAGAACCAGTCTTCAAGCTACTTGTCCAGAGCTGCCTCTCAAAAAAGGCTGTAACTGTAGTACATGATAAAAGGCTTTAAGGCGCTTAGAAGTCTGGCGCTTAATAAGTGCTCAATTAAGTTTGCTACGGTCACATTAATATTCGGTGTTTTCTATTTGTCATAAAACTAACACGCATACAAGGCGACTTAATTCAGAAAAACCACAGAGCCGGCTGAAGCCGGCGGACCCTGCGCTGGGGTCCGGGCCCGCGCCCACGCGGCGGCAAGGGCAGGTGGGCGGGAAGCCCGGGTGGCAGGCGCGCCCGGCAGTCGGCAGTGGCCCGGGGGCGGGGTCGGGGAGGCCCCGCCCAGCGGTCACCTGCGACAGGTGGAGCGCGCGGCGCCGGGCGCTCGGCCATGTCTGACGAGGGCGCCGGGCCGGGGTCGGGGCAGCTGTGTCCCGAGCACGGCCAGGGTCTGAGCTGGTTCTGCTGCTCCGAGCGACGGCCGGTGTGCGCAGCCTGCGCGGGGCCGGGCGGCCGCTGCCGGGGACACCACATCCGCCGGGCGGAGGAGCGCGCGGAAGAGCTGCGGGTGAGCCGGCGCGGGCGCCGGAAGGCGGGGTGGAGGGGGTGGTTGGAGGCGGGGGGCCGGGGTGGCGCGCCGAGAAGGACCCGGCGGGGACCTGGCAGCCAGTCCAGGAGCCCAAGATCCGCCGTGGCACTGGCTGTGGAACTAGGCGGTTAAGGGTGTGGCTTCTGGGGTCGTGGGGACGTGGGTTCGAATCCCGCCTCCTCCCCACCTCCCTCGGAGTCTCCTAAGTCTCTGAGCTTCAGCGCCCTTAGTAGCGCGCGTTTATTGGGGTGGTTGTGCGAGAGACATAAGATACTGGGGAATATGCTCTTCTGTCTACCAAATAGTGGCAGATCCAGCGGCCCACTCTTCCTCCGTTGCTTTGTTGCGGGGTGAGAGCCGGGCCTGGCCCACGTCCCGCCCGGGTGCAAGCCGACCTGAGCTAAAAGCCAGCGCTTCTCCCTCCTCAACCCCTTTGCTCAAAGCCCCACCCTGCAGGCTTCCTGGTGAGGTGATTTCTTTTCCCTCTTGGGGTTGGCCTTGACTGAACCCAAGGTTCCACCTGGGTAAACGGAGGGGTTGGGTAGGATCTCAAGAGGTGCTTGCTGGATCTCTTCACCTAGAGTTCTTCCTCAGCTCCACTTCAGTTTGGCTCCAAGCTGGTCACCTTCATCAAACACCTGTCCCTGGTCTGAGAGAATCAAAGTTACCCTGGGTCTTCCTTCCTCCTTCCACCCTAGTTGTGGTCCCTAGGATTTCCTTGCAATTTGATTAAGCAGCTTGATTTCCTCACCCTCAACACAGTGCTCTGTCCACCTGTGAGGCCTGAGGGCTCTCCCTGGAGACTCAAGACTGTAAGGTAATAAACACACCTACCTGACTGGCCAGGAGCGATTTGCTTACTCAGTGACACCTGAAAGTTCCTGGTTGGCCCTTCCTGTCACCACTGCCCATCATTAATAGTGGTGATGAAAATAAACTTGGATAATGTGTATAATAAACTTGCATAATGGATGGAAATTTGGCGAGCGCCAAAGCACTTCAATATCCATTATCTCACTCCATCCGGGCCAAGCTTTGGAAGCGATGTCTTACCTCCATTTTACAGATGAGAAAACTGAGGCTCAGAACAGGGTGCTAATTCCTCTAAGGTTTCTAATATTCAGGAGCTGGACTAAGGGAGTCATTGATTTGGTCAGAGAAAACCACCTCTTAGATTCAGTGGAGGGAGAAAGTGGTGCTCATGGGTGTGAGAAGTCAATAAAAACCTTAAAAAAAAGTTGCCATCAGAGCTGAAACTGAGTGGTGGAAGGGGGTGAAGGCGGACACGGTGGCAGGCCTGGTGCTTGATTCCAAATGTATCTGCCCAGGGTGTCTTCCCCGAACCCTACTGAGGCCCTAAGCACATTTATCTCCTCTGCCTGGAGGGAGGGGATTCTTACCTCCACTTTTGAGTACTTCATGGCATTTACATACTCCTTCTGCGATTCCTCTAGCAGCAAAGAAATTTTACCCCAGGACAAGATGGTTACCGTTCAGCAGCTTCTCTCTTACCTTCCTGGTTCTTGTCCTGTAGCTTTTCAGAAGTTAGGCTCAGTTTCCTAGTCCTGTGGCATGTGGTGATCACAGCTTCCTTACAGCCAGTGCAGTTCTTTCGCTTAGTATTTGGACCAGTGAAATGTCAGATCATTCCTGACTGGGTTGGGAAGGATTTACAAGGGCCTCCTTTGGCAGATGGACCCAGGGCAGAACTTGGAGGGGAAGCAGTGGAGGAGCTGTTGGCTAGGAAGGAGTCCAAGTATTTCGAGAAACGGAGTGGAAAAGCAGAGGCCTGGCAAGTCACTTCTCTGTGGGCTTCAGCTTCTTCATTTCTAAAAGTCTCTCCTGCTCTCGTGGGGGATGCTTACAACTCTGGCCGATGTGAACCATGGCACCTCTTGTGGTTACAGAAGTGGATGTTCGTTCATTCGACAAATATTTATCCAGGGCCTCTACGTGTAGGAGGAACTTTCTTCTAGGTGGTGGCCCATAGCAAGCAAGTCAAAGTCATGGTGCTTGTGTTCTAGCCGTGGGGGAAAGATACAAAACAAGTAGACACACCCAGAATATACAGGCTGAGAAGTGATAAAT
Source organism: Spilogale gracilis (assembly GCA_004023965.1). NCBI lineage: Eukaryota > Metazoa > Chordata > Mammalia > Carnivora > Mephitidae > Spilogale > Spilogale gracilis. The sequence goes on along the minus strand of PITA01030197.1, from coordinate 7,186 downwards.
GCAAGGGAGAAAAATAAGCAAAGTAAGGGATGGGCTGTGGGGGTGGTCAGGGAGGGCTTCTGAGGAGGTGGCCCTGAATGGAATGGCAGAGCGGACTTGTATGTATGTGGTCATACCCTTTTGTATATCAGAAGACTGCTGGATGCAGAGGAAACAACAGGTGCAGAGACGCTGTTGTCAGGAAAAGTTTGGTGTGTTTATGGGACAAAAAGAAGGCCAGCGTGGAGAGTGCTAGGAGGTGACATTGGAGCAGTAGGTAGAGTCCCATCAGACAGGGCCTTGCTGGCTAAACTGGAACCCTTGATCTCACTGTGAGTGTGCTGGAGAGCTACTGGAAGGTTTGGAGCAGGGACACGACCGGACCTAATTTCCTGACACAAGGTGACCGTGGCAAACTGTGGTTCGCAGTTAGGAGACTCTTATAGCGGCTTCCGTGAGAGATAATGACTATCTGGGCAGAATAGCAAGAGTGGAGGTGACCAGAAGTGGCCAGAGGAGAGAGAGTGAGAGACTGTGCAGTTAGGGCCGATAAGACTTACTGGGGGTTAGATACATCCGAGGTCGGAGAGTAACCCCGGGGCTTGGGGTTGGGATGATGAGGTTGGGATTGCTGGTACTGTTTAATGAATAGGGATATCTTAGGGAAGGGCAGTTTGAGAAGCCGTGTTCTTCTGCTCAGGTGTGGAAAGCAAGGGAGCTGGGTCAGAAGGAACGCTGAAAGCATATGTAGGAAAGTAATTATGATGATGGACCATGGATTTCAGGAGAAGGAGGGAACTGAGGCCACGCAGTGGGTGATGGACATTGAAAAGTGGTAAGACTAAAGTTTTGGTGGCCTCAACTGAGCTGAAGAATGGTTTGACTAAGGAATCTAGAGTTGGTCATCTGGAAGGATGAAGTGGTGGGCAGGGTGTGGGCCCCTTGAAATGAGGATTTGGGAGGGGCCATGATTTTCAGTAATAACAAGGTCTGAGATGTGACCCTGTATGCAAATGGCTGAGGTAGGATAAGGGAGAAATCATTGGGATGGAGTAAATGGATCAACATGGATCAAGACGCCCTGGGGGCTTTTGTATTGCAGAACAAGATTGTGGACCAGTGTGAGAGGCTGCAGTTACAGAGCGCCAGCATCACCAAGTATGTGGCCGAGGTCCTGCCAGGGAAGAACCAGAGAGCAGTGGTAGGTAGTTCTCCTCCTCCGCTCCGGATCCCTCCTAGGATAAGTCTCCAGTCTCTGGAGTGTAGACTAGTCTGGGATCCCTTCCCAACCTCACAGACTCACTGGGCTCCTAGTGAAGCCCGATGCCTGCAAAGGTTGATTTCCCATTTCTCTGAGCTGTGCTCTTAACATCTGAGCAGAGAAGACTATTCCTGGTGTCACATTGGGGCAAATACTGCTGGAATATGACTTTGGGGGGTAAAGGATCAGGAAGAGTAGCATTTCTTCCACCATCTAAGTATTTCGTGGTCAGCCCCTGAATTGGAAAACAACCTCTGAACATCAATGTGGAGTATTCTTTATGACAATCTTTATGCAGTAGGTGGTAGTTACATCCCTGTTGACAGATGGGGACATGGGGACGTGGGTCGCCTAGAGGTCCACAACCTCCTACCCGAGTCAGATCCAGGGCCTGGATCTTCTGACTCCCAGGCCAGTGCTCATTCTGCTACCCCCCACTGCCGATCCTTAATCCAGCTGACCCCACTGCCATTGCCACGTCCTCACCTCAAGTGTGCCCCTCACACTTGAGGGTGAGGGCTATGAAGTTCTTTCTGTACATCCCCTCCTTCCTTCCCCAACATGGACAATGGAGCAGGCTTGGCATGGTCTTAGTCAAGGTTCTTTTGATTGTGTAGAACGAAATCTAGTTGAACTACCTTGAGCAAAACCAGGGCATTTCCTGGCAGGACACAGAAGCCTCTGAGAACCTGAAGGGGACAAGAACAAGGAAAGAGGAGGCCAGACAGCTTTTCTGTGTCCAGTCCTGCCTCGCTTAGCATGATGGTTTCTCTCGTTCTTTCATTCTCTTTTTCTTCACCTTTTTATTTATTCGTCTTGACTGTGCTGGCTAGGGCCCAGTACAATATCGAATAGAAGCGAGTGCAGCAGGAGCATACTCATGCCATTTATGTATGGATTTTTTTTTTTTAATGTTAAGTTTGTTTTTTTTTTTAAGATTTTATTTATTTGACAGAGAGAAACACAGCTAGAGAGGGAACACAAGCAGGGGGAGTGAGAGAGGGAGAAGCAGGCTTCCCGCCGAGCAGGGAGCCCGATGTAGGGCTCGATCCCGGGTCTCCGGGATCATGACCTGAGCCGAAGGCAGTCGCTTAACCAACTGAGCCACCCAGGCGCCCCCCATTTATGTATGGATTTAACAAATCTGTTGAGCACCCACCACATGCCAAGCACCATTGTTCTCTGTGCTAGAAATTCCACAGGGAACAAAACATATGAAATGAAACTTACATCTTTGGCTGGGGGTGAGGGTGAGGGGTTGGAGGAAGGCCAATAATTAAATACATACTATGTCAAAAGGTCAAAGGTGCTATGAAGAAGTTCAACACAGGAAAGAGGACATTCCTTTTTTTTTTGAGAACGGAGGTTGCAATTGTGTATGCTATGATCAAGAATGACCTAAGTAAGGGTTGATATTTGCACAAAATTTACAGAACATGAGGGAATGGCCCAGATATCTGGGGGAAGAGTTCTAGAAAGAGGGAATGGCAAGTGCAAAATCCCTAAGGTGGTAGCATACCTGGCATGTTGGGGGAGCAACAAGAAGGCCTGTGAGCTTGAAGCAGAGTAAAAGAAGACAATAGGAGGTGAAGTCAGAGAGGCAGGGAATGGGGGGAGCTGTATAGCATCCTCACTGGCCACATAGGGGCTTTGCGTTTAGTTTGGGTAAGGTTGGAAGTCTTTTGAAATTTCTGTGCAGAGTAAGATGATATGATTTTCGATTCAAAAGGAACACAGCGGGACATCTGGGTGGCTCAGTGGGTTAAACATCTGCCTTCCGCTGAGGTCCTGATCCCAGGGTCCCTGGATTGAACCTCACATCAGGCTCCTTGCTCAGTGACTAACCTGCTTCTCCCTCTTTCTCTGCCTGCTTGTGGTCTCACCATCTCTCTCTCTCCTTCCCTGTCATATAAATAAAATAAAATCTTTAAAAATAAATAAAAATTTAAAAATATAAAAAAATAAAAAGGAACACTAGCTACTATGTTGAGAAGTGACCATAAGTAAAAGCAGGGAGAGCGATTAGGAAGGTGGTGTCATAACCCAAGTGAAAGGCAAGAGTGGTTTGGGGGGGAGTGGTGGTGAGAAGTGTCTGGACTCTGTGTTTATCCCAAAGGGAGAAACAGCCAGATTTGCTGATGGGTTGGATGTAGGCAAGAGAGAAAGGTAGGGGAGGGGGTAGGATAACTCTTAACTTTTTTTTTTTCTTTTCCCTTAAATGCTTTGATTTGAGGCCTGGAAGGATATGGTAGCCATTTACCAAGGTTGGGTAGGACCACATGTAGAGTGGTGGTTGACAGGGACAGAGATTAGGAGTTCAGTTGTGGACATGTTAAATATGAGATGCCTGTTAGACGTCCAAGGGAAGATGCTGAATAGGAAGCTGGATATGTGTAAGTTGGAAGAGGGCTAGGCTGAAGACAAATTCCGTGAGTTTATAAATGAGTGCTATAAACTGAAAGCCGCAGGAAGGGATGAGATCACTAAGGGAATAAGTATAGATAAGGAAAAAGCAGGAGTCCAAGGACTGAGCTCCAGGGCACTATACATTAAGCAGATATAAGGGGGGCACCTGACTGGCTCAGTTGGAGAAGCACATGGGACCCTTGATCTCAAGGTCCTGAGTTGGAGCCCTACATTGGGTGCAGAGATTTCTTAAATGAAATAGAAGAAGAAGAAGGAGAAGAAGAAGAAGAAGGAGGGAGGAAGAAGGGAGGAAGGAGGGAGGTAGGAGGGAGGAAGAAGGGAGAAAGGAGGAAGAAGATGAAGATGAAGATAGGAGGAACCAGCGAAGTCAACCAAGAAGGAGCAATGAATGAGATAGGAGTCTAAGAGTGTTGTGTCCACATAAGAAGTTTCAAGGAGGTGGGATGTCAAATGTTGAAGAGGTTTAGTAAAGTGAGAAATGAGAGTGGGCCATTGGATTTAATAACATGTTCATCAGTTTAGAATATAATAGAGGGGGTGTTTTGTAGAGCGTTGGGGTGGAATCCTGATCAGAGTGGGTTTCAGAGAGAACAGGAGAGTTATTTGGGAGAGTTGGCACAGCCAACACTTGAGGAGCTCTGCTGTAAGATGGGAGCTGAGAAATGGGGTGATAGTGGAGGGGGATATGGGATCAAGACAGGATTTTTAAGATGGGAGAAATTACTCTGTGTATGCTGGTAGGCATTGTCTAGTAGAGAGGGGAAAACTAATGGTGAAGGAGAAAGGATAATCAGGTACAACAAGGGGGATAGGAACTAGTAAACAAATGGAGAAGTAGCCATAGGTAAGAACCTGGACACTCATGTGCAGAAACAGGGAAGGTAGAATACAGCGACGCAGGTGCGGGTTCATGGGTCGGTGATGGGCAGAGCTTGTGTAAGTTCTTTTTAGATTGCTTCTAGTTTCCATTATTTATCACGTTTGCTTAGGTTCTTAATGATGCCATTTGTCAGTTTATAGATATGCTTTATCCCCCATCAGTCTATTACATGGCAATACATTAATAAGAGTTTCTAATGCTAAACCATCTAAGCTTGATCATATATATATATATATATATATTTTTTTTTTTACTTTAAATGTAATTGTAATGGTAGATTCACGTATAGTTGTAATTGTAGATTACAGGTAATTTTTAGATTCACATATGGTTGTAAGAAATAATCATAGAGCCATATCCCCTCTGTCCTTTGTCCAGTTTCCCCCAATGATAACATGTTCCCCAACTGTGTAGTATAATATCATCGCCAAGACATTGATATCCATCCAGCCCACCTTATGCATATTTCACGAGTCTAATATGCATCCATCTGTGTGTGTGTGTGTTTAGTGCTGTGCCGTTTTATCCATATATATATTCGTGTGACTTCTCCCACAACCAAGATACAGAACAGTTCCATTATAAGGATTCCTCGTGCTACCCTTCTATTACCAAGCCCCCTCCTCTCCTTCCCCCTGTGTCATCCTTATACAAAAGTTCTGAGGTTGGTTTGCTAGTCCTTAATTTGGGGTTTGGGGTGTGTGTTTCGGGATTTTTGTGTCTATACTCAAGAGTGAGATTAGCCTATGAATTTTATTTCTTGTGTAGTCCTTATCATATTTTGGTATTGAGGTTCTATAAATCTTATTCAGTGAGTTGGGAACTCTCTGTTTTCACTGGAGGCATTTGTGTTAAGATTGGAAATATCTGTGCCTTGAATATTTGGTGATGCTTCCTGTAAAACTAGCTGGGCTTGGTGTTACTTTGCAGGTCGATTTTAACACTGATTCATTTCCCACCATGACTAAAGGATTCTTTTTTTTTTTTTTCTTTGATTTTAGTAAATTTTTTCTAGAAAATTATGCATTTTGTCTATTTTTTAATTTAATGGCATAAAGTTGTTCTTAATCTTTTTTTGTAGATATTTATTTTAGATAGAGAGTGGGGAAGAGGGGAGAGAGAGAGGGAGAAACAGGCTCCCCACTGAGCAGGGAGCCCAATGTGGGCCTCTATCCCAGGACCCTGAGATCCTGACCCGAACCAAAGACAGACACTTAACCAACTGAGCCACCCAGGTGCCCCCCCCCCCCACGTTGTTCTTAATCTTGATTAAAGTTGCTACTGGTTTGTCTATTTTGTTAGTCTTTTCAAAGAACCAGCTTTTAGTATTTTGATCTTCTCTTTTGTATCTTTTTTAAAAGCTTATTTTTCTCTGCCTTCTATACTGTGGGGCTCAAACTCACAACACCAAGATCAAATCACATGCTTTTCTGACTCAGCCAGCCAGGTGCCCCTCTTTTGTATCATCAAAAAAAAGGGGGGGCAAAAAAAACCCCTCATTATTATTTCCTCTTATCTTTTTTTTTTTTAAGATTTTATTTATTATTTATTTCTTTGTCAGAGAAAGAGAGACAGAGCATGAGGGGAGCGGCAGGCAGAGGGAGAAGTAGGCTCCCAGCTGAGCACGGAGCCCAATGTGGGACCCAAGCCAAAGGCAGACACTTAACTGACTGAGCCACCCAGGGATCCCTTCCTCTTTTTTTTTTTTTTTTTTTTTTTAAGATCAGACGTGGGAGTGCATACTGTATTACTGTATGATTCCTTTTTTTTTTTTTTTAAGATTTTATTTATTGATCTGTCAGAGAGAGAACACGAGCAGGGGGAGTGGCAGGTAGAGGGAGAAACAGGCTCCCTGCTGAATAGGGAGCCAGATGCCAGTCTGGACTCTAATCCCAGGACTCTGGGATCATGACCTGAGTCAAGGCAGATGCTTAACCAACTGAGCCACCCAAGTGCCCTAAGGCGTCCCTTCTTATCTTTATAATTTTTTTTCTTCTAATTTTTTTTGGGGGAGGTATATGCCATTGCTGTTTAACTCAGCTGAACATGGTTTATTAATTTTAGTCTGTCTTCTTTTTTAAGGTCTTCATTTAAGCCATATATTTCATTCTAGGTATTGCTAGAGGGACTCCTCACAAATCTGATGCAATATTTTCATTCAGTTAAAGTATTTTTAAATGTCCATTATGATTTGTTATTTTGCTATGTGTTAATCGAAATAGGCTTTTAAATCTTCAAGTATGGTTTTACTTTTTTTTTTTTTTTTTAATTTATTTGACAGAGAGAAACACAGCCAGAGAGGGAACACAAGCAGGGGGAGTGAGAGAGGGAGAAGCAGGCTTCCCGCCGAGCAGGGAGCCCGATGTGGGACTCGATCCCGGGACTCCAGGATCATGACCTGAGCCGAAGGCAGTTGCTCAACCAACTGAGCCACCCAGGCGTCCCTGGTTTTACTTTTTAAATTATTGTTATTTTTTCCAATAATTTCTAACTTAACTTCATTGTACTTTACATTATCAGTTGTTTGAAATTTGTTGAGACTTGCTCTATACCCTAAAACATGGTCACTTTAGGTAGATGTTTCACATTCAGATCTTCTCTGTACTCACTAATTTTCTTTTCTTTTTTTTTTTTTTTTT
>PITA01030196.1:0-16844 GCA_004023965.1 Spilogale gracilis | reverse complement strand
CCCGCGCACTGGGTGGTGGGTGGCCCTGCTCCGAGGGCCGCCTCTCGCCGCACCCTTTGCTGCTCTGCCCCCATCCCATCGCGGCCCGGTAGTGACGTGACCCACCTGGAACAGACTCCGTCCTGTCCCAACGGGGTCAGGACAGCACCCCCCCCCTCAGTCCCAAGTAGCCCTGCCCCATTGCGACACTGCTTCCAGGCTGCGGGCCCTGCACTCCCAGCCCCCACGGGTGAATCTGACCAATTTCCGAGGTGACCTCGGCCCTCAGCAGGTGGGACCCCACCCCCAACCCCCTAAGCCAGCTTCTGATTTGAGGGACCTGGACTCTCCTTGGAGTGACCTCCCTATCCTGACCTTATCCTGAATAAGGGTCTTGGATCATCAGATTTCTGATGTGGCATGCCCACCTTTGCTCCTAACGTCCCTAACGCTCCTTCCAAAAGAGACTCTTGTGAGCCTCAGGTTGTTTCCTTTCCAACGGGACCCTCCCTGACTTGTCCCTAGATGAGACCCAGAGCTGGACTCTCCTAGGCCTTGTTCCCACTTACTTGCTAGCCTCAAGCGTACCCCTAGGCTTCTCCCTCAACCCAGACCCCTCATATTCCTTGCCCTGTGCCCTCCTTGCTGTCCCTTCCGATCCTTCCAGGTCCCAGTTACCTCCTCACAACCTGCTTCTCTCCCTACAGAGACCTCCCAGTGGCTCCAGTCTGAGGTGGAGCATTGGCTCCTGGCCCAGTCAGGCTGTGACGTGGCCTTCAACGGAACTCGGGCCCTGGCCCACCTGCAAGCCCTGACCCCCAGCATCGGGATGTTCCCACCCCCGGGTTTCCCCAAACTGGACCCGTTGCCCACAGTCACTTCCGAGCCCTCACCAGCCCACCCCCAGCAGTGACAAGCCCCGAGAGAAACCTCCGCCCAGGCCCGCTCCACCACCTGGGGAGGCACTAAGCCCCGCCTCCTTCCCGATTAGCTGTCAGTCAAAGCTACTATGCTTTGCCCCTCCCTAACTTCCACTCATCCACAGGCAATAACTTCCGTTACCCTGTATTCTTAAAGTTAGCAATTGTGACAGCCTGCAGTTGCTAGGCACCTCTCTGAACAGCCAATCAAAGTTTTTTGGCTCTGCTTCTAGGCCATCCCTTAGTCCCACCCCCGCCGTAAACATCCAAACAGGGCTGGGCTGAGGAGTGTCAGCCAATCACAGCTGTTTGGGGTTACAAACCACCAGGCGCAGTTGTTAAACTGTACCCTCGCGAGGCCATAAATCATTGTCGTTTTAGCCAGTTCTGGGCAAAACGCCCAACACGTTCACCAAGGCGGAGCCCCAGGCCACAGCCAATGGGAGCCGGTTAGCCCAGCTCTCTGGCCGACTGCCAATGACAGCTGCTGGGCACTGTCAACCTTAGGCTGCCAGTTGTCGCCGCATGGAAGCGACCTACCAGAACTTCTAAAAGAAACCTGATCTTTCTATCAATTGTCGCTGCTCCTCAGGCAGGCTATCTGGTCAACTGCTGATCAGCTGGTCCAGGCTAAAGGGGTTGGGAGCCTTGTGTCAGGCGGAAAACCGTGGGTCAGTAGGAACAAGAGACCATCCTCACACCCAAGACTGGTTTCCACTCAGGCCCCAATAACCTCAGGTGCCTTTCCTGCCCAGGTCCCTCACTCTTTCTGCAGAAACTACCTCGGTCTGGATCTTTCTTCCACCAGTGTCGTGTATAATATTTATTGGCCTGTCAATTTCTCCCCTGTCCCCTCTCCCAAAGGAATAAAGAATGTTTAATAACTGTGGATGTGTGGGATAGCTGCAGGGGTTTAAGAGAAGGAAAGCAGCAGAATCCTGAAAAGAAGAGACTCAGTCTTGAGGGGAATACATGTGGGTGGGGCAGTCTGTAGTCTAGATAGAGACTGGGTTCGTAATTGGTGAAATAGACGGCTGTGGGTAACAGAAGATCTTAGAGAAGACCTGGTTCCTAAGGAGAGGCCTTGGTTCCCCCAAAGACAGGGTCTTAAGAACAGGGAAGATAGGACAGCCTTGTGCAGTTCTGCAAATTGTTCACTGCACAAAGGCACACAGCCAAGGCACCGGTGGATGTAAAATCCAGCCATCTCCCCTCCCCCCACATGTGTCCTGGTGGGCCTAGGTAAGCCAGCCTGGAGTGAGGAGGATACCATCTAATTTTTACTAAGGTGTCATATGGGCTAGCTGCAGAATTGGGTGGGGGGAGGGAAAGAAGAGGGGTTGGGTCCCAGTGAGGGAAGGTGTCCGAGTTCCAAGAGGGAAACAAAAGCCTTCCCAGAGGTCTGAAGGGTAGAGACCAACAATCTAGAACAAGACATACCCTGCCTGGCAAAGAGAAAGAAAAACACCCTTGTACACGGAAAAAGAGGACAGGAAACCCACCTGCCTGGTTCTTCCCCAAAAGTGCCTAGAGGAGGAATCCTGAGATGGGAGGGCCCAGGGCCTCAGGTCTGCGTAAGGGGGAAGGCGGCTGGGACCCCGGTTTCCTGTGTCCTGGTTTAGAAGGGACTGAGGGCCTATAGCTGGACATTCTGAAGGCTGTTGCTGGAGGGGCTGTTTCAGGAGATCAGGCACGAGCAGCCTGGGTCCCTGAAGGAGGAAGGAAGGAGGCAAAGGCTGAGCAGTCGGTCAAACGGCTTTATTTTCTGGAGAAGCCCAGGGGCGGGGGCTTTGGGGCTGAGAAAGAGCAGCCTGGCGCTGGCAGGGCAGGCAGGGAGACGTGGGGCCCTCACTCCCGCTTCCTCAGGTGGATGTAGATGACGCCGCTGGCCAGGGCGAGGGGGAAGGCCACCCAAGCCAGGGCGAAGCAGTAACCAAAGCTACCCCCCGGCGGACGCTCTGCCAGTATCTCTCCCGCGTGAATGGCGTAGATCAGCGCCCCGGTAAACACCGCCACGCCTGCGGGGAGATGGGAACCAGGTGTCACGCAGTACCCGCAAGAAGACTGCATTTCCCAAAAACCCACGGGGCAAAGAGGCTGCGGGAAAGCCAGTGCTCAGCACCCCTGCCTTCTGGGAGTTGTAGTTCGCTTCCTCAGCCCCCACAAAGAGGCTACCACATACTGTCCCTGGGCAATTTAATCTAGCTGGATGCCCTTTACTCATCCATAAAATGGGAAATACTATCCATCCATCCATCCATCCATTCACCATCCCTTCGAGGAATATTTTTTAGTGCCTTTCTGCAAGACAAGCACGAAAATGGTGAATTTTAAAACGAGATGGAGGATGCCTGGGTGGCTCAGTGGTTGGGTGTCTGCCTTGGGCTCAGGTCATGATCCCTGAGTCCTGGGATCGAGTCCAGCATCGCATCAGGCTCCCTGCTCTGCCGGGAGGCCTGCTTTTCCCCTCTCTCACTCCCCCTGCCTGTGTTCCCTCTCTAGCTGTGTTTCTGTCAAATAAATAAATAAAATAAAATAAATTTAAAAAATAAAACGAGACGGACTTTATAGGAACCTGAGAGAATACTCCAGAAAATGAGTACTATGATAACTTAGCTCTCTGCACGCAAAGTCAAAAAAATTTCAAAGTAATAAACTCCTTGAAGTGTCTGATATGCAGTAGGCCTACCAGAAACAGAAGCTCACTGTTATTACAAAATCACTGCTATTATGATTCAGAGCTCTCTCCTGGAGTATTACTTAGCCAACTATTTCTGCCCTCCCATCCCTGGGATCTAAATTATTTGCTCACACCACCTTTCCCAGCCCGGGCTCCTTGAAACTCTAAGTGTCAGCTTCCACATGACTCAGATGCACACCGCAAAACATCGGATCAGTGAAAAGCACCACTCCCCTAAGTCCCTAGGCAGAGAGGTAGCCTGCGAGGCACTCCAGGTGGTCCTTGGGCTGTTGATAATTGTTTTCTTTGACCTGATGTCCGTTCTCAGGGCCCCTAGCACCCGGACAATCCCCCTTCCCTCCCTTCAATTCCCTGGGACCCGTGCTCACTGGTGCAAAGCTGGCAGAGGCCAGTGGCATAGAAGAGCCCTCCTCGCCGCATGGTGTAGAGTTGGAACATGAACAGGATGAAGGACAGGCAGCAGAGGATGAGGGAAAGTACCATGAGGACCTGAACCGCCTTCAGCCAGCCTGCAGTAAGGAGGAGATAGAGGTGGAAGTCACAGTAGGTTCAGAGTTCCAGCCCCACCGGCTGGCTCATCCTTCACTGCCCCATCCCATTCAGAGCCATACAGGTTTGGATGCTTGGGAATATCGCTTATATTGACCTGGATTCCTATAACTTTGCTAAATTCCCTTATCAGTTCTAGAAGCTCTTTTCAAGATTCTTTAGGATTTTCTACATGAACAAGTCCACTGGGAATAGAGACATTTTTGCTTTTTCTTCTCCCCTCTTTATGCCTTTTATTTCTTCTTCTTGCCCAGTTGCACTGGCTACTTCCAGTATGACACTGAATAGAACTGGTGAGAACAGAAGCTCTTGCTTCACTCTTAGGGGAAAAGCATTTAATCTTTCATTTTCTTTCACTTAGAAATTTAGAAGAATACAGCTCTCCTCCTTTATAATTCAGATGCAACAGCTCCATACCCCCAACCCACCTTGTTGAGGACCTTGGAAAGATTTAGCCCCACCCCTTTAGAGCCTTAATGTGGTTCCAGCTTCAATCCCTTGGAACTTGGAAAAAATTGGTCCCAGACATCCATTCCCAACACCAGCCCCATCTCCTTAGAATTTTGGAAACCTAATCCTACCTTCTCAGAATCTTGGGAACTTCCTCCCTATTCCTTAAACCTACAGCATGTGGCCTCCACTCTTTCTGAATCATAAAGGAGGGCGGCCTTTAGTCCATCCTCTCTAGAACAGGAGCATGTTGCCCCCATCACCCAGATAAGAGGGTCATAATCAGCTCCACTCACTCGGCATTGGGGCCCAGACCTGCCCACTCAAACTTTGAAAGGTTCTTAGCTCTTGGTCCCAGAAAGAGACCGGGCTGACCCCTCCCCTTGCAAACCGGTCCCCGACGACCCTCACCATTCTCGCTGACATTACTGCAGGCCCACGTTTTGTTGTCATTGTTCCATGTGCAGTCATACCAGAGATTCAGGGACTCCTTCCCCGGGAGGGTCCACCAGGACTGGGATGGACGGAGAAACAACGGCAGGGTTAAGAGAGGAAAGTGGGCGGCATCAGGGAGATTGTGGGAAGGGTGAGGAAAAGGGTGAGGTGCTGGAAGACATTGAACTGGGGAAGGCATGGATTTAGTAAGAAGGGGTGGGGGCAGTCAGAGGAAAGGGCCGGGTAGAAGCATCAGAGGAACTCAGAATGGTAGATGCTAGGGAAAAGGGGTGGGGCCCGAGTGACTTTAGAAGAGGGGCGTGGTGGGAGTCTGCAGGAAAAGATGCCCGGCCAGTGGAGTAGGCTTACCTTGTCCAAAGTAGCCACGAAAAGCAGGATGAGAATGAGGATGTGAAGGGCAGAGACTACCAGCAGGAGGAGAGACATGGCTGCAGTGGAAGCCTGGGCTCGGGGTGTGTGTGTGTGTCAGGAGATGGTTGTTTCAAGAGGCCGGCACAAGGGCTGGTGAGATGCTCCAATCCTGGTGGAGAAGGAGGCTGAAGGAGGAGGATGGGGACCCAGACTCCTGTATTCTCCTGAGGTTGGACAAAGCCAGGGACGGACTCTTGGGTCCAGGAGGGAGTAGGACAGGCAGTGTGGCCTCTCGTCTCCTTGAAGTCCTGATCCAGGGCACATATGGGCCAGGATATGAAAATTCAAGCTGACACCCGCCCCCCAGATTCATCAGAAGCTGGGGCCTTCCCCTGGAGACAGACATCCTTGAGTCACCCCCCCTCCTCTACTGCGGTAGGGAGGAGGGGGATCCAGTGAGTCACTCAGTGACTCATCTCACCCCCCTGCCTCTAAGAACCAGGGAAACCCCTGTCCCTGGCTATGCCCACAAGGTCCCCACCCCACCCTGCTGCCAGACTGGTGCCGGCTGGACATCTTGTGGGAAAAATGGGCGAGATCCATGCTGGGGGTGGTAAGTTGGGTTTGGCAAGGGGAGGCTTGACAAGAAGGAGCCAGCCTCCCAGGACCCTTCAGTGTCCAGAAAGGGGGTGCCTAGAGGTCCCCCAGATGTGAGATGTTCTCTGGCAAAGCCCTGATTTCAGGATCCTCTGGAGGGAGCCGACAGCCAGGGAGGAAAAGCTAAAAGAAGTTTACCAGTGGAGGGCTCTGCTAAGAACCCCGAATCCTTGCCGGGCCCCACCCCTTCCCGAATCTCCACCCCAAGTGCTAAGAGATCACTTCTTAAATTACAAGGATTTTCATGGGGTCTGAGAGTGGGGGCGTCTCTCCCCACCTGGGGGTATCCTTCCTAAACTAATGTACTCCCCAGGAAATAAAGAAATCCCAGTCCGAATAACGGTCTGTAAACTTACCAAGAGCGGCTGAAAAAGTCAGAGTTGGAGTCTTGTCCCTTGCTGGGGCCTCCGCGCCCCGCCCTTCTCCTCCCTCCTTCCACCCTCTCAAGGCCCCCGCCTCTCTCACCGCCTTCCTCCCTCCCTCGCTTGCTCGCTCTCCCCTCTGGCTCTGTCTCTTCTCACCTCCAATTGGGATCTCTGTCTTTCTGTCTCCCTCCTTTCTTCCCTCTTTCTCTCTCCAGTTTTCACTGTCTATACCTCCTTCTTTCTCTCTCTTCTCACTCTCCTGGTTTTTCTCTCTGCTCCTCTCAATATATACTGACCCTTTTATACCCACTCACACCGCACCCAGCTGAGGTCTGCTGCCAGAGGGAGGGACTAGGTGCGTGGGTTCCTCATTCTCTGGGCCCCCACCCACTGCCCCAAGACAGGCATCTTCTGGGGATGGCTCCCAGTGTTGAGATGAGAAGTCCTTGGAGCCCTGGAAGCCCGAGTAGTGCCGGGGTGGGGCAAGGAGAGGGAGGGCCCAATCCTCAGGCCTCCAGACTGGGTCTTGTCCCCGGCCAGATGTCTGCTTTCCCTGATGGGGCTCAGGACTGGATATTTTGAGGAATGGGGGGTCTGAGGGAGTGGGGGCGGGGTCAGAATCCTGCTGCGTGGAGTGGGTTTAGAGCTGCTGAGGTGGGGAGGTGGCCCCACAGTGGGGGCCAGGGGATGGAAAATGGGAACACGTGACATTCTGGAAGGGGACTAGGGGCAGAAGTTGAGGCCAATGTCAGCATTTCCTGCCTGGGGGCATCTTGACTGATTATTTCAACTCTCTGAGCCTCGTTTTCCTCATCTGCAACATACATGGATACAGTAATACTAATAATACTGGCAATATACTAATAGTGGTAGTTCTAATTCAGATACTTGCTCTAAATGAATAAGGTAATACCGGCATACTATAGCAGCCACACATTCATTCCTTTCTTCATCAAACATTTATTGAACATTTACTATGAACCGGGACGTCATAATAAAGAAAACAGATGTGATGCCTGCTGTTATCATGGAGCCTACTTTCCTAGTAGGCGCAGGCCCACCTGAAAGAGAAAACCTACCAATGAAGTAGAGAAATTTCAGAGGGGGCGCTAAAAGCTTTGCAGGAAATAAAATAGAGTGGAGGTGATAAAGACCGAAGCTACTTTAAACAAGGTGATCAGACAAGGGCTCTGTGGGGAGATGACATCTGTGCGGAGACCTGAGGACAGGAGTCATTTCAGGGCTGGAGGAAGAGGAAATGCGAGGCTAGAGGCTCACAAGAACAAGCTCGGGTTGTTTGGAGAGCAGACAGAAGAACTGTTAGGGCCTGCTCAGCCTCAAGGCCAGCAGAACAGGCTGTGAAACTCCCTGGCGACTTAGGCCTCTGCATATGAAAGACCCCCTGGTGATTGATGCCTTTACAAGGCCGGTGTTTACCAAAGAAGGGCAGTTAAGTCAAAGAACCATCTGTGTATCTTGCTTCCTTGCCCCAAAGGTGTGGGCAATTCAGGAACTGGGGAGGGGGCAAGAATGTCATCACACCCTACGGAGTAAATTACTGTGTGACTCATGCTTGCTGTTTGAAATGCATATAAACCCCGACCTACCCCTTCTCGGGGCTCCTCTGTTCCTGTGCGTACCGAGGGCCCCAGCAAGCTTGGCAAATAAACCCCTTGCTGCTTGCATGAGAGCGTCTCTTGGAGTTCTTCCTTGGCGGCGGTAAGCCCTCTCGACTTTAACAAGGACCAGTGTGGCTGGAATAGAAGGAGCTGGAGGGAGTGGTAGGAGGGGAAATCACAGAGGGTCCTTGAAGACTAGAGGAGGAGCTTGGATTTTATTCTAAGGGCAGTGAGAAGTCACGGGAGGGTTTTATTTTATTTTATTTTTTTATTGTTACCTAAATTTTTTCCCCCAGTGTTCCAAGATTCATTCCCCATTCCCCACACCCAGTGCTCCATGCTTTAGGTGTCCCCAGTACCCACCACCAGGCTCTCCTATCCCTCCATCCCCCTCCCTCCAAGTCCCACAGTTTGTTTCTGTGTCCAAAGTCTCTGTTGTTTCGTTTCTTTCCCTGGATTACCCTAGTTCCCCTTTACTTTCCTTCTCCCACTGTCCACGGGAGGGTTTTAAACATTAAGTGTAGACTTAATGTTCGCTATTATTATTATTACTTATTGTTGAGTTATTGAATCAGGGTGGGAAGTGATTGCTATACACCTGGGTCTCTTGCAAGGTTTGGGTGCTAGTAAAAAGTGACGGACAGGGGACCAGGTGTCTGGGGTCCTGATATGGAATTAAGAGTTGGAGGACTGAAATCCTAGGTTCTTGCAAGGGAAGGGAACTAGACGATGGGATGTCTGGTTATCTTGATGGGGCCAGAGCCACGGGCAGGAGAGTGGTTGGTCATCTCAGCTCCCTGAAGGGGTGAGGGATGGGCAGTTCAGTGACTAGACAGGTACTCAGGGGACCCAGAAGTTGGGGACCCGTACAGAAGTCTACAGAAACACATGGGCTGCATTGAAATCCAAGCTGCTGTACACATTCACTGTGATGTTGGACAAGTTACTAATAACCTCTCTGTGCCTCAGTTTATCTGTGAAATAAGGATAATAATAATAATAAATACATCATAGGGTAGTTTTAAGAGTGTCCAGCACATAGTATGTGATTGTTATACCCAGTATGGGGGCCCTGAATGGATTTAGTACTGGGGTACTCTAGTTCAAGGTCTCTAGGATTTGGGGATGGGGAAAATTCTTGGCTCCACTGGGCCCCGAGGCTAAAGTTAGGAGTACAAAATTAGAGTCCCTGGGGCCAGAGACTGGGGTTCTGAATTCAGAATCCCAAGTTAGTTAGGATGTCTGGGTCACTGAGGGAAAAATTAGAGGCTGGGGGGTCATGTGCTCTTCATGGAGTGTAGGCAAGGGGGATAAAACCTGGCTCAGTTAGGAGTCTGGAACACCAGGGGCTAAGGAGATGGAAATGTAAGTGAGGAAGGTGGATAGCAGAACTCTAAATCAAGTTCCCCGAGTGGAATCAGCGCCAGATTTGGGTACCCCAGGAATACACGATGTGGGGAGTGGGAGGAGGTCCCTCAAGTTAGGATCCTGTGGAAGCGGCAGGATCAGGGAGCCCGAGGGCGGTAACGGGATCTCCCCGTCCTGGCCTCCAAAGCTAAGAGCCAAGCTGAGCGCCCGCGGCCTGCTTCCTCCCACAGGAAACCGCAGGCTTCAGGCACACCCAGCCTGCAGGGAGCTGCGCCCACTGCCCGCCTGCTCAGCGGAGGCCCACGTGGGCAGCCGCCTTACAACCCAGGAAGCTTGCCTCGCGGAGCCAGTGGGTGTGGCCAGGCGGGGGCGGCAAGGAGAGCTCACGGCCCCGCCCACTTCCGCCTCTGAGCGGACGCGGCAGACGCGGTTTTCGGCGGCTTCGCAGGAGGCCGTTGGTCGCGCATGCGTAGTGAGTCACTGCGGACACCTAAATTGGTGGTAAGCGCTCCTCCCTCTCACAACTCCTGGTGTCAGCACGGTCTTCCTAATGAGCCTTAAGACACACATCTCTCGGGCCTCGTCCCGAAGGACCTCGGCCTTACCTCCAAAGCCTTTCAGACGTTTCTCTCCCAACCCTGGCTCCATAGGGTCTTTCAGCTCCCGCCTCTCCCGAAAACACACAGCCCGCCCCTCACAGTCCCCCACTCCCCGTTAGCGCCTTTCAGACCTCCTTCCAGCGCCCTCCCACCAGGCCCCTCGTAGGTCCCTGAAGCTCCAGCGTTCGCAGGTACTGGTGCCCCTCCCCTCAGCCACCTCCCCCATAGCCCCACCTTTCGCGGGGCCCGCAACCCCTCCCTTTCCAGATACTGGTGCTGGGTCCTTCTCTAGTGCCCGCAGCCCCTCCCTCAGGTACCGCGCTCCTCTCACCCGGGCCCCGCCCTTTAAAGGTCTCCCGGCATCTCAAGCCCTGAAGCCCCGCCCCTCAAGGCACGCCCAGTCCCTCTTCTCACAGGACCCTCCCTGCCCCGCCCTTCGCTAGGCTCCCAGCTCCGCCCCCGCAAGCTCTCCCAGCCCCGCCCCTCGCAGGGCTCTCCATCCCCCAAATCGTCAGTACCCAGCCCGCGAGTTCTCGGGTCTTGTACCTGCCCCGACCCCTCCTCCCCAGCCTCTTCTCCCACAGCTTCTCCTCCCCAGCGGTCCTCCTCCCCAGCCAGCCTCGCCTCCCCCGGCTCTTCCTCCCCAGCGATCACCCCTTCCGCAGCCTCCCTTCCCAGGGCCCTTCCTCCCCAGCCTCCCCTCCCACGGCCCCTCCTCCAGGCCTCGATCCCACCCATCCGCTGTCCTCAGGCCTCATTGGCCCTTTATCTCCCCAGTAACCGGGCCACAACACTGCGCTTGGAGGACCAAGGACATGTCAGGCACTCCAGCAGGTAGGGACAAGACCTCGCTCCCCACAGCTCACCAAGGTTTTCCCCTCCTCGGTGTCTCCTTCCACAAACAGCCACGCCTCAGAGATACTGAGAGCCTAGGGGTCAGAGTCGAAACACAAGACAGAAAATGGGAGAGATGGGAAGATTGGGAGGGGTGTGGAGAGAGGCCTGAGAGGTGTCCCCCTCCAACCCATTGGAGGAACTGAGACTCAAAAGAGAGGTCACACCTGGTTCTGGGGTCACCTTCCAATTCCTAGTCCCTCGGGGTTCGTTCCTACCTTCCTTCCTTTTGGCCCTGTCCTGCTTGCTGTCTGAAGGGGTCCGGTGTCACCCCTGTAGGAGCCCTGCCCACTTTGGCCAAGATGCCTTTGGGACACTCTGCAGGGAGCACCCGCTCGGAGGATGGAAGTGAGGCCTTCCTGGAAGGAATGGGTAATTCATACAGTCTTCTTCTTCTTTTTTTTTTCCCCACTTATTCTTTTCCTCAGTTCCCCAACTTCCAGGTATTGTGCTGTAGCACACTGAGGACAGGGAGACCTTCCAGGGGAGCCCTGTAGCGCCTGGGAATGGAGGTGGAGCAGGCAGATGGTTAGGCCAAGTCTGGGAAGACTTCCTGCAGGAGAAGTGCAGCTTGGAACTCCTCCCAGGAAAATTCCCAATGGGAGCAGGCAGGGGAGAGTGTTTCAGCAGAGAATAGTGTGCTCCCTTCCCAGGGCCCTTCCTAGAACAGGGTTTCTTAGTCTCCACACTGTTGGCACTTGGGGTCAGATCATTCTTAGACATGGGGCTGTCCTGGGGCATTGTAGGAAGCTTAGCAGCATCCCTGACCTCTAGTCATTACTTGATATGAGCACCTTCCCCTGCCCTGTCCCCACAGTGTGACAGTCAAAAATGTCTCCAGACATTGTCAACTCTCTGCATGGGGCAGAATCGCTGGTTGAGAGCCCCTGGGCTGTGGGAAGTGGGGAGCTCATGGGCCAGACTTGGGAGGTGGGTAGGGTCAGATCATATGGGGCCTTGCACAACCAGGCTGAGGAGCTGGGACATTTTCCGGGGCCCTGGAGCTTCAAGGGAAGCCTGTGAGCAGGGGTGAGGCAGGGTCAGCTCTGGCTGTAGAAAGACCCCCTGGGGCTATGAAGGGAGGCTAGGAGGTTGGGGAGGAGGCTGGGGCGATGGTCCAGGCAGCACAGGAGGAAGCCTGAGCCTAGGGGATGGGCTGAAAGTAAGGAAGCAGGAGGACAGGACCGAGCACTGCTGGGTGATGGGAGCTGAAGGGGAGGGAGGGAGCTGGAATGCTGTCCCCGCTTCTTGGCACCTATCCTCAGCTTTCCCAAGTTCCTATCCTATGCACAGTTCCTCCAGGACCAGGAGGCCTGCCAGGATCCCCCTCTAGTGGGAAAGGGGATATGTGCCCAAACCTGGGGCAGGAGTGATGGGAAAAATACCTCCTTGGGGTACAGGAGGCAGAAGGGAGATAGGAGCTGAGGTGCAGTGCCAGCGGGCTCCAGCGGGCTGGTGGGGACTGGGTGTGCACTTCAGCTGCAGTTGGTGGGGACCTTGAGGGATCCAGAATTCCTAGGTCCTGGAGAAGAGGGGCCTGGGGCCTTCTGGGTGCCTCCTGAGCCCCTTGGCTGGTCCTGCCCTCAGTGGACTGGGAGCTGAGCAGACTACAGCGGCAATGCAAAGTGATGGAGGGGGAGAGGCGGGCTTACAGCAAGGAAGTCCACCAGCACATCAACAAGCAACTGTGAGCCCAGTGCCTAGTCCTAGAGCTGGGGAGGGGGCTCTGTCCTGGGGTGGAGTGGTGTGGGTGGTTGGAGCTCCATCTCCAGGCTCCAAGTGGGGAGGGCTGGCCCACCGTCTGGCCTTCAGTGATTCTGAGCTCCGCCCCTTGCTGGCTTGCTCTCCCCCTCCTTGACTGGGCAGTGAGGAGATCCAGCGCCTCGAGGGGCTGCGGGATAAACTTAAGGTGCAGATCAGCATCGCACGGAGCCAGGTCAAGCGGCTGCGGGACAGTGAGAGGCTGGAGAACATGAGCCAGCTGCTCAAGTGCCGGCTGCAGGTGCAGGCCGAGGTCAAGGAGCTACAGGAACAGACCAGAACCCTGGACAAGCAGGTGGGCTCTGAGACCAGTCTCTGGGGATCCCGCTTAGGGGCCAGGATCAGAACTGCTTTGAGCCTTAACTTCCTCATCTGAAAAATGGGCTTATGGAAAGCATCCACCTAGGAAAGTTATGTTCAGGCTCTAGTGGGAATCTGGGTGCTTCTTGCTTAGCACAGCCCCCCACATCCCAAAAGGGGGCTGGCGTGGTTAAAGGGGCAAGGTTCACTTCCTGGAGTCAGCAAAGCCTCCGTTAGAATCCTGGCCCTGCCCATCAGAGCTGTATGATCAAGGGCGTCTTTACCTCTCTGGGCCTAGTTTCTTCATGGGCAAAAGAAGGATGCTGGTAATGCAGCAGAGTCTACAATAGGTTTCCGATCCCACCTGCCTCCAGGTCTTGACCTTGGCAACAATGTGACTTTTGTAGGTCAGTGTTCTTTCAGGTTCTTATGACCTTGACATCCCGAGGCAGCTCACATGCATGTGGACATAAACACACACATATCTCTCAAAGAAAAGTTTCACCAGGTAATACCGATGTTTTCTAGGTGGGATTCATTCTGCGATTTTCTATTTTAGCCTGCCTTAAAAACAGTCGCTTGCCTAGACCAAAGGATTTCTTGCACACTGTTGGGCCACAAACAAGACTTTGAAGGCTACTTATCTCAGTGGTCTGTATCACTTTCCTATTTTTGCTGTAACAAATGACCACACACTTGGTGGCTTAAAATATAATACAAATTAGGGGCACCCGGGTGGCCCTGTCAGTTAAGCACTCTTGACTAAGACTTTTGATTTTGGCTCAGGTTGTGATCTCAGGGTCTGGAGAAGGAGGAGAGTGAGCTGTGAGTCAGGCTCTGCGCTCAGCATGGTCTGCCTGAGCTTCTTTCCCTCGCTCTCTCCCTCTGCCCCTAGCCCCTGCTCGTAAACGTGCTCTCTCTCTCTCTTACTCAAATAAATAAATAAAATCTTTTTTAAAAAAGATTAAAACCAACTGAGTCACCCAGGCGCCCATAAAAAAATAAAATCTTTTTTAAAAATTGAATTATGCCTGGGTGGCTCAGTTGGTTAAGCGACTGCCTTCAGCTCAGGTCATGATCCCGGAGACCTGGGATCGAGTCCCACATTGGGCTTCCTGCTCGGTGGGAAGCCTGCTTCTCCCTCTCTCACTCCGCCTGCTTGTGTTCCCTCTCTGGCTGTATTTCTCTCTGTCAAATAAATAAAATCTTAAAAAAAAAAAAAGAATTATGTTACAGTGGCAAAGGACAGAAGTCCAAAATGGGTTTTCCTGGGCCAAAGTCAGGGGGCCCACTGGGTTGCCTTCTGTCCCAAGGCTTCAGAAGAGACTCTGTTTTCTGACTTTTCTGGCTTCTAGAAGTTGCCTGCATTGCTTGGTTCGTGGCTCCTTTCCTTGTCTGCGAGACCTGGTGCATCGCTGTCTTTTTCTAATGAGCGTGCCTCCCACCTCTTCCTTCTCTGATTCCGACCCTCTGGCAGTCTCCTTTCATTCGTAAGGACCTTTGTAATTACACTGGGCGCACCCAGGTAATTCAAGAGACTCTCGCCCTTGACTTTATCACATTTGCAAGGTCCTTTCTGCCACTCGGGTCATCTGTTCACAAGTGTTAGGGATTAGGATGTGGGCATATCAGTCGAGGAGGGGGCATTATTCTGTCTACCACATAGTTTGTTTAAGATTTATTTATATGTTTTTTAAAGAGAGTGAGTGGGGGAGACAGAGGGAGAGAGAAACTCAAGTAGACCCTGCGCTGAGCAGGGAGCCCAACGTGGGGCTCGATCTCATGACCCTGAGATCACGACCTGAGCTGAAACCAAGAATCTGGTCGCTTAACCGACTATGCCATCCAGGCGCCCATCAGTTTGTTTGTTCCTCTCCCACGAGCCCCAAGCTGCGTTTTGGAAGCTGAATTCTGATTCACATGCACCAGACTTGTGGCTGTTTCATGGGGTGCAATGGCTTTGTGGGTGTTGGCTGCTGGAATTGGTTTTCCTTAGTCTTTCATAGAAACTCATCAGAGTTAGGCCCAGAAGGATGATTTTATTATCTGGACTCTGTGGACTCTTTTGCCTGAACAACCTTGATTATGGAGAACTGTGGATCCGATGGGGGGTAGGCTCTCTAGAGCAGAGCTCTGTGAAGTTCCTGTAAGGTCAAGCTATGATGGAGTTATCTGGTGACATTCATTCATCAAACAAATTTTTATTGAAGTGCCCACTACATGCCAGGCCCTGTTCTGGGTGTTGGGGACGCTGCAGTGAGCCAGACAGACAAGGGCCCTGCTCTGATGTAGTTTACATTCTGCTGGGGAGACAGATAATAAACCAAATCAAAGCTGAAGAAAGAATTTATTCAGACTAAATCATCTAGAATCCATCACAGAGTGACAAAAAGAAATATGGGAGGGTGGTTAAGAGACATTGCAGAGGGCGCCTGGGTGGCTCAGTCGGTTGGGCGTCTGCCTTCAGCTCAGGTCAGGATCTCAGGGTCCTGGGATCGAGTCCCAGGTTGGGCTCCCTGCTCAGTGAGGAGTCAGCTTCTCCCTGTGACCCTCTCCCTGCTTGTGCTCTCCCTCTTGCTCTCAAATAAGTAAAATCTTTAAAAAAATAATCTTATACCCAATAAAAATATCATCCATGAATGAGAGAGAATAGATATTTTCTGGCAAAAAAAAAAGCTATACTTGACATAGTTTTTCACAAACTATATGTATTAATGGACCAACTTTTAAAATTTCCAATCTACTACCAACTGCTACTTTTAGAAGGCTTGTGCCTTATGTGACTTGACACATACAGTCAGCAGCACCCCAAAGCATCATTTCTGATGCTTGCTTAAATGCTCACCCTCTTTCTCTGAGCCTGTCACATCGGAGACTGATGATAGATGGTCCTTGCACTTGCTCCTGTGTAGAGCCTTGTCCTATGTAGAAATAAAAAAAGTATTTACTAACCTTCAGCATCCATTCATGTTAAAAACTCTTAGGAAATGAGGAATAAGGGGCATCTAGGTGGCTCAGTTGGTTGAGTGTCTGCCTTTAGCTCGGGTCATAATCCTGGAGTCCTGGGATCAAGCCCCACATCGGACTCCCTGCTCAGTGGGGACCCTGCTTCTCCCTCTCCCTCTGCCTGCAACTCCCCCTGTTTTTTGCCCGTTCCTGCTCTGTCTCTCTTTGTCAAATAAATAAATAAAATATATTTTTTTAAAAAGGAAAACCAGGAATAAAAGGAAATTTCCTGAATTTGGTAAAGGGCAACTATAAAACATCTACAGAAAATATATTAAAAAATAAAATACCATATTTGATAACAAAACATGACAAAGATTATCTCTGAGATCAGTAATAATTTCAGGATGTCAGCTAGCACCAATTGGGCTTAACATTGTACTGGAGGTCCTATCTGGTGCGATATGGCCAGGAAAAGGAAAAAAAGACAATGTAGACATTGGGGAGGAAGAAATGAAATTTGTCATTGTTTGGAGATGATGTATTTGTGTACGTGGAAGATCTGGAAGAATCTAGCACCAACGTATTGTAATTAATAAGGTCTTTTAACAATGTGGCTGGATACAGAATTAATATGCAAAGTTAATGATATGGCCCTGTATTAGCAATAACTATTACAAAATAAAAGAAGAAAATATACATTTACAATAGCCAAAAAGAAGTACCTAAGAAGAAATGTAACAAGAGTGTGCAAGACCTCTATGGAGGAAATTCTAATATTTTACTGAGGGATAGTAAAGAAGAGCTTAATAAATGTAGAGATCTACACAAGGATTGGAAGAGTTAGTGTCATAAAAAGTCAGTCTCCAGACTGATATACAGATTCAATGTAATCCCAACCAGAGCACTGAAAGGTGTTTTTTTTTTTT
>PITA01030195.1:0-16671 GCA_004023965.1 Spilogale gracilis | reverse complement strand
AAAAAAAAAAGAAACTTACAGATGCTCTTTTCACACTCAAGATTTCAACCTATGGAGCACCTTGGTGATCAGTCCTAAAGCATCTCCTC
Organism: Spilogale gracilis; assembly: GCA_004023965.1. Lineage (NCBI taxonomy): Eukaryota > Metazoa > Chordata > Mammalia > Carnivora > Mephitidae > Spilogale > Spilogale gracilis. The sequence goes on along the minus strand of PITA01030195.1, from coordinate 16,582 downwards.
CGGCTCAGGTCATGATCCCGGAGTCCCGGGATCCAGCCCCGCATGGGGCTGCCTGCCCAGCGGGAAGCCTGCTTCTCCCTCTCTCACTCCCCCAGCTTGTGTTCCCTCTCTCACTGTGCCTCTCTCTCTGTCAAATAAATAAATAAAAATCTTTTAAAAAAGATTTCAACCTATGATAAATTACATAAATACTAGAATAAAGAAGTCTTTCTATCTCAAATTAATGACCCTCTTTCAAGGAGGTGAGATCAAAGGCCCATCACTCTTTTTTAAAAGTTGGATTTCTGGGTGCCTGGGTGGCTCAGTGGGTTAAAGCCTCTGCCTTCAGCTCAGTTCATGATCTCAGGGTCCTGGGATCGAGGACTGCATCGGGCTCTCTGCTCAGCAGGAAGCCTGTTTCCTCCTCTCTCTCTGCCTGCCTCTCTGCCTACTTGTGATCTCTCTCTCTGTCAAATAAATAAATAATCTTTTTTTAAAAAGTTGGATTTCTTAAAAAGTAGAATTTGTATTGTCATAGTTGATTTTATGTGAACTAATCCAAATTCTCAAAGGCTAAAAAAATAAAAAACAATAAGTTTCCATGAATTATGGGAGAAAAACATGGGACATTCACACTCATGCCGACAATGCCATAGTGCCTTCTGGCAGCATGGGTGGGGGAGTTCTTTTTATCTTTTTTTTCCTACCAAAAACCCAAGACAAGCAAAAATATCTTGAAAGGAAGCCAAATACCCAAACTTGTTAAGGAGTCCCTGGGAGTTTTCTATGAAAATTCAAAGTTAGTACGTAGGCTCTGTGCCTCCTCTCCTACATCAAGTACACAGGCTTCAGAAGTCTGTCTTCTCAGTGCAATGTTGCTGTGTTTATTTCCTAATCTAATTTTAATCAACAACATTCTTATTTTTTTCCCTGTCCCAGTAAAACTTTATTTCCATAAAACAACAGCAGGCACATTACACTGTGCTTTGACAACTAACAACATTCTTATTTAGCTAGCATCCCAAGAGTGTGGCTTCTGAAAATGCAAAAGCTAAAACAATCCAAGCACAGACAATGTCTGGTTTTCACTGTGAAGATGCCTTTAAAATAGGCCAGACACCATCTCAGACTTTGTGTTCAAGTTCCCACACCTTCCAAGAACAAGGTTAACTGTTGAGTTCCGCTTGAGGCCCTTCCAGCTTGTATCAAATAAGATACTGTATAATCATGCAGGCAACTTTTTACTTTCTTTCTGCCGAACATCTGTTACAAGACAGGAGTCTGTCAGGAGCCGTGCAGAGACACAAGGATGAAAAAAGCACAGGCCCTGCCCTCAGAAGACTCAAACTGATCGGCACCCGTGTGCTACAGTCAGTTGAGTGACTGACTCTTGGTTTCCGCTCAGGTCACGGATCTCAGGGTCATGAGACTGAGCCCTGCATCGGGCTCCCTGCTCAGTACGGAATCTCCTTGAGATTCTCTCTCCCTCTCCCCTTGCTTGTACTCTCCAAATAACAAATAAAATCTTTCTTAAAAAAAGACTCAAATCTAACCGATGGAACAATATTTAAACTACCTCCATTATAACGCATACCACTATATACAAAATGCTAGGGAATTAGAAGATTACATGAATAATTCTACCTGTAAGAAAGGCATGGAGGTGACATTTGCGGTAGTCTCTAAAGAAAAAAAAAAAAAGGCAGGAGCACCTGGGTGGCGCAGTCGGTGAAGTGTCTGCCTTCGGCTGGGTTCATGATCTCAGGGTCCTGGGATCGAGTCCCGCATCGGGCTCCCTGCTCAGCGGGGAGCCTGCTTCTCCCTCTCCCTGCCTCCCCCGCTCACGATCGCTCATGCTCTCTCAAATAAAATCTTAAAAGGAAAAAGAAAAACAGTATATGCCAAGGCACAGCGATGTGCGAGTGAGGGACAGTGCTGGGAAGACCATAACCCCCAAACTGTCCCAGACCATCATGCTACCCCCATCTATGTACTCTACAGCATGCACACACATAGCTCATAACAGGGGTAGGCTAGGTTTTAGTTTTTTTTGACTGAGCCGAAAGGGCCTGTTGACATTTTTATTAGTAAGAACATGTAATGTGTATCATTCATACCAGACTATAAACTTTTTATTAAATTACATATACATTAATTAATACATGCAATGCTTTTAGCACTTACTGTAGGCCACGCAATGTTCTAAGTGTTTGCTGCTGTTATTAAATAATGTCAGCAGGCCTCCTGCCTGCAGTCCCGCATTTCCACTCTGGCTAACTAACTCTCCACTGTAACACAATAAAACTAAGATTACTCTGAAAAGCATCTGATATGACGTCATTCTAATTTCGAGCTTTTATTTGCCACATATCTTTATTTTTGCTAAGGGCCATACACATTTCTATTTGGATAATGTGCTCTCTGAAGTTTGGTATAACTTTTTCAAGAGAAAATAATTAGCTCTATTGCTCAGGTCATGATCTCAGGGTCCTGGGATCGAGGCCCGCATCCGGCTCTCTGCTCGGCAGGGAGCCTGCTTCCTCCTCTCTCTCTGCCTACCTCTCTGCCTACTTGTGATCTCTCTCTGTCAAATAAATAAATAAAATCTTAAAAAAAAAAAAAGGTGGCATGGCATCTCTGATTTCTGGGAAACAGTTTAGTCAATAAATGGTGGTTAAACCAGATATCCGCCTGGGGGCGGGAAAGGTTGAATTTATCCTTTATTCCTTACAGAATTCCAAAACTTTATTAGGGTAAATTCCAAATGGGTCGACGTTTTAAATGCAGAAAAAGAAATCCATAAAACACTAGAAACCATGGGAAATCTTTTTTTCTTTTCTAATCTGAGGCTTTCTAGCAACCAGAAACCAAAAAAACATTGATAAATTCGACTATCTAAAAACTCTTAAAACGCTGCATGGCAAGAAACGTCTACACAAAGCCAAAGGAACTTTCTCACTCATCGGCCAGGTCGAATTTCCCTGCTAGATGTACAGGAAATACAATGATGAAAAAGCACTCAACAAATAAGCAAATGCTACAGTGTTTTATAGAAGAGGACAAACTGTTTTTAAACTTTTTTAAACTTTAAACTTCCCAGGAGGTGGAACCTCACTCACAAGACAAATACAAACTCAAGCTCCACAGAAACACATGTTACTTGCCAGACTGGCGACAAGTCAACAACTTTTGGGCGCTCGTGGTGGGAAGAACCAGGCACGTTCCTAACAGGGCTCTAAACTCGCATGCTGACTCTACTTGCAACAAGTAAACACACATGTCCTTGGATCTAGAGATCCTACTTCTAGGAACTCTGCTGGCATAAATATTCCTTTTGTGTGAACTCACATACATGTGTTTTAATCCTCAGTAGTGAGGAGCAAGTAAAATGATTTATGGGAGGCACACAGAACAAAGCTTGGCATTCAGCGAGGGTTAGCTGTAGTTAATGGTTGAAGAGTGGCAACTGCCCAGCTGTACATTTGGGGGGGGGGGGGTCATGCGATAAAGTATGATAGAGCCATCTGCTGGGAGGCCGGGAAGCTGTCAGAAAGAAAGAGGAAGCTCTCTGTGTCCTGTAGGTATGGACTGATGGTCCAGTGCAGTTAAGTGACAAAAGCAAGGTACAACGTAGAGCAGAGCGTATGCCACTCACTGTGTGTGAGGGAGAGGAAGGTTTCCTGGCTCTGGGTAAAAGATCTTTGGAAAGATGGCCAGGGCTACCCCTGGAGAAACAAACTTAGCGGCTACAGACAAGGTGCAAAGGCAGTTTCCTCCTGGCTCCTTTTTGTATCTTTTGAATTCTGAACCCTATGAACACCTAATCAAAAGTTTTTGTGTTTTTTTATGTATTTTTTTAAGTCGAATTAAACAATGACTCCTCCAGGGCCTAATTTGGAAAAGGTGCCAGTTTTGAAACCCAAGAAGGAATTTAGAAACAATGTGTGAAAAAATCTGTTAATTGCATTTTCCAATTCATGATCCTTTAATAACATGGAAAGCCTTAAACACTGTATTAAATACCATGATTTCAATTCTTCAAGCTCCTTTAGCCAACAGAAACTCATTACAGTGAGAAAAACAAAGGTGTTATAAAGGAGTAAAATATGGTTTACAAACCTGCCTGGGAAATCAAAATTAACCACACAGAACAAGCACTAAACTCTCCCAACCTTAAGAGGAACGTTCGTGGGCACAAGTTAGAGTAGAAATGTTGCTAGCTTTACGTAACAGTTTAGTAGAATTCTTATCCTTTTCATTTTGGAGCTTTGTCTTGGTAAATTGAATATGTATACTTTCCCCCAGGAATAGTGAAAAAAGAGGCTGTCTTTCCCCCGGGTCAATGTCAAAGAAGTGTTTCATCGGGTTTTTTTTTTTTTTTTGCCAGTTCATTCCTTCTTTTTGTATCCCTGTTCCCATTTCCCACTTATCCTGGCTCAGGGGAATTAGGTCACCGGAGCAATATTAGGGATTCTGCCAATCAACATCAGAAACCAGAAAACCTGCCTCTGGTTGATGGTTTTCTGGAAACTAACACTTTCTCTTTGCTCCTGTCCATATTGCAAAATGATAAAGTGTAACAATTCTGGGGAGATATTATATACTAAGCCAGTAAAACCTTACTCCAAACTGGTTTATGAGGCTGCTTTCCAAAAGTCAAACACACACAAAGTCAAAGAATGTGAACTCCCAGCTCTTCTCCTTTTACGCCTGAGGAAAGCAGGCCCAAGACAGTTAAAGGACTTACCCAAGGTCACACCAGGTGCTGCTGGCAGATCTCTGGTCTGCACTCACACTTCCCTACACAGTTCCATCTCCTCTGTGTCTCATTTCAAAAGTCCTGCCTCTGATCCTCACTCTCACACATGCCCTCATCTCTACAAAGGTCCCTGCTCTTTCCAGAAGAGTCCTCAAAGAATGATCCAAAATTCAAGTCTTGATGCATGTGTTTCCTTTGCAGTTTTATAAAGAAAAACAACTGAGAGACAGTTTTACTTGCTAAGTTGGGCGTTCTTTCTCTTCCTGATTATGAAAAACCTGTGGCTATCAGTAACTATCCACAAAAACATTAGTAACCGAGGCTTATTCTGTATTCTACCTATCTGGACACCAAAACTGTCCTCATTCTTTGAAACCTCCTTCAAATTTCCCCTCTTTGTGGTCTTCCTCTACTTCTCTGATCTACATGATCTCACTAATTACGTTATGTTACCTTTTCGTATACTTACTGTATTGATTGAATAATCTGACATTTGTTTTGTGTGGGTTAATTTGGACTCCCCAGACTTCAAGCACAATGCCATATTGTTTTTCTGTGGGTTTTTTTTTTCTCATCCTACACAGACCCAAGCTTGGTGTTAGGCACTTAGCAGATACTGAACTTATCGGCTTTCCTCCATCAAGGAACATTCCTCTTCCTCCTGGCTGAACACACTTTGTCCATAAAAGACAGGGGAAGGATCCCAATTAAAGGAAAAGTCAATTTATGGTAGCTGCCCACTGTGGGTTGGGGTAAGTGGAGAACAGAGAATCCGTACTCCCGGCTGCCTCTCCCCTCCCCAGCCCTACCGTTTGTTTCCCTCAGTGTCCAACTAGGGCTCCCCCTAGCCGGACCTCACAACCTCACGGGGACACACTGCAGCCGGGAGCTGGGGATGCGGGACCCGCCTCATCCCTCTGCTCTGTACCAAAGGCACAGGAATGCAAACGTCAATGAAATTTGAAAGAAAACCTTATGTGTATACACCACCTTGTGACCAGTTTGCAAACTACTCTCTCTCTCTCTCTCTCACACACACACACACCCCGAAACACATGAAGTCCTCATACTATTCACCATCAGTCCAGGGAGACCTATACCCCAAAGTGTGATCCTTTTCTGTTTTCCTCACTTTAGGAGGATCAGAAAAAGGTAAAGATCAGACACGGAGATAAATGGGAGTTTCAATACCTTGGCTCCCCAGATTCAAAATGGAGATTTAAAACGGAAACCACTTTAAAAGTCTATTGTCATTTACCCTCTTCCCCCCCCCCTTTTAGGGAAAGAGGCCGCTGCAAGAAAACCACACGGAATAGGGATCCTTGAGGATTCTTGTGCTGCAGTGGTTTCAAGCTTAGAACAGCTAAAGATCATCTGAAGTCCAGATTCCCCAGAAACTGGGGACCCAGCTCCTGGACTACAGCGCACCAGCTCCTCCCTACCTCTTGTGTTTACTCTGATTAGGGTTCCCAGCTCCACCTCTGGGCCGGCTCCCTTTTATCTGGGCACAAGGACTATCTCTCTCATCCATACTTGGTGTGGTCAGCCAATGGCCAGCAAAATACTAAACAGTTAAGAGCAATAAGTTCTTCTGCTTTAGTCTACTATTCAAACCTCTTTTCCTTCCCATTTCATCAGCTCTGCTCTCTCCCTCTTGAAATCTCCATTTTTTTTAATGGCTGGTATATTCCTAAAGTCAAGTCTTTCGGGGGCGCCTGGGTGGCTCAGTTGGTTAAGCATCTGCCTTCAGCTCGGATCATGATCTCAGGGTCCTGCGATCGAGCCCCACATGGGGCTCCCTGCTTACCGGGGAGCCTGCTTCTCCCTCTCCTGCTCCCCCTGCTTGTTCTGTCAAATAAACAAATAAAATCTTAAAACAAAAATAAAGTCAAGTCTTTAGCAAGCAATGTTCGAATGTCCACTTTACAGGTTCTATCATTCATTGTGCAATATTAGGCCATTGGGTTTCCACACATTTTCTAGGTTTTTTTGTGTAATTTGATGTCTTACCAATGGGACTGACCTGCTATAAATAAGGTGATGACAGGCTATTACCTATTCAAGAAGGAAAAGCTGTGTAGTGCACATTTTAAGACTTAAAAAAAAAATAAGGATGCCCTCCAGCAGCATCAGTTTTAAAAGCATTTTTCTTAACACTAGTTATTTCCCATCTTTGTTTTACAATATCTCGAGGTCTCCAGGTATTTCAAGACATATGTGCAATTCTCAAAGTGAAATCCGTACGAACTCATTAGATGAAATACATGTTGTGGGGAGTCTTGGTGGCTGTCAGTTAAGTGGCTGCCTTTGGCTCAGGGTCCTGGGATCAGGTCCCAGGATGGGACTCCTAGCTCAGCAGGGAGTCTGCTTCTCCCTCTGCCTGCCGCCCATCCCCACCCTCCGCTTGTGAATTTACAAATAAATCTTTAAAAATAAAATAAAATAAGAAAGAAACGTTGCTACCTATGGCTCTCTCCAGAGTTTTAGAATCACAAATTCATTCATGGAACCTTAACTGAGCACTTACTGTGTGCTAGGCCCGGTTCTGAGGAATATGGAGAAAAGATGAAAACATTGTCTCAGCTCTTGAAAAATTCAGTCTAGCAGGAAAAACAGATACACATGGTAATTAGGATATGATGTGACAAGTGTTAAAATGCTGGTAGGTAGGAAAGCTCTAGGAGCATAAAGAAAGTGCTGGGCTGCCTTAAATAGGAGTTTGCAGTAGGAGTGGAGGGGGGGGTGACTTCCAGGAAGAAGATGTGTAGATGCATGAAAGGGACTCTTTAGATGAGCTTTGGCACAGCACACAGTTAAAAAATAGCCTGTATGGAGGAGTGGTGAGAGATGGTGAAAAATCCTGTGCGCCAAGTTCGGAGGTGGAGACATGCTTCTGGGTGCCAGCGGTTCTCAAAATGTGGTTACTGGACCAGCAGCAGCACCTGGGAACTTGCTAGAAAAGCCAATTCTTGGGTCCCAGGCTAGACCTGCTTCCCCAGAAGTCCTGGGGTCAGGGCCCAGTCATCTGTTTTCACTCGCCGTCTGGATGAGTCTAAGGCACACTTCACCATGAGAACTACTGCTGCGGGCAATGAGAAACCTGTGAAGGGTCTTAAGCGGAGAACTGCCTGCAGAAGATCTGAAGTAGGAATCTGACCAGTTAAAGCACAATAGCAGCCTCCGGAGCAGTCACAGGAAAAACCAAGTCGCCCGTGAATCAACGTGGCATGAAAAAGTGAGGGCCTAGATGAAGGCAACAGAAGCTGGGATGAATGAAAGAATCACTCTTTACTATGCCCTGAAGGTCAAGAAAGTCAGGAGTAATTGTTCTTTCTAATTTTGGAGGCAGGATTTAGCTGAGGCCACCTTTAATTTCCTGATCAAGAGGAGAGAGGGCTCCAGGTCAACCCATACAGCTAACTTACCTAATGAGTGACTCTGGAGAGTTCTTGTGATACAAAAAACTTGGCTTATTTGATCATCTTATTTTGTTCAAGAGTATCTCCCCATCAAAAACTGCACTATTTTATGGAATTTGAGAGCTATAAGGGACCCCGGAGATTAAAACAAAACTTTCACATTATAGATGAGGAAACAGAAGGCCTCAAAGAGTAAATCACTTCATCTATTTATTGTAGGGCAAGATTCTCTAGAATACTACAAGGTGGCAAAACCAGATTCAGAACAGCACAGATCATCTGCCCATTTAAATTTTAGACAATATTTAAAGTTCCTCTACTTTCCATCTTAACTTTTTTTAAAGACAGAAAAACAAGAGTAGCAAATTACTTTACTGGGCTATTAGAGGATGGGGAAGCTTTTCTTATAGTTTCTTTTTTTTAATTATTATTATTTTTTTAAGATTTTATTTATTTGACAGAGAGAAACACAGTCAGAGAGGGAATACAAGCAGTGGGAGTGAGAGAGGGAGAAGCAGGCTTCCTGCCAAGCAGGGAGCCGGATGTGGGACTCGATCCTAGGTCTCCGGGATCATGACCTGAGCAGAAGGCAGTCGCTTAACCAACTGAGCCATCCAGGCACCCCAGCTTTTCTTGTAGTTTCTTAATTGTTTTTCAGAAATTAGAGTTAAGGGGCACTGGGGGGCTCAGTTGACTAAGCATCTGATTCTTGGATTTTGGCTCAGGGTCCTGAGATCAAACCCCACCTCGGGCTCCATGCTGGGTGTAGAGCCTGGTTAAGATTCCCTCTCCCTCTCCTTCTGTCCCTAGCCTCTCAAAAAAAAGAAAGAAAGAAAGAAAGAAAGAAAGAAAGAAAGAAAGAAAGAAAGAAAGAAAAGAAATTAGAATTAAATGTCAAAGCTTCAGGAGAAAACAATTAAAAATTAAAAATTGGGAAAAAAATAAATAAAGATAAATTTAAAAAATTGGGGAAGAAAGTGTCATGTACAATTCAGGGGAAGAAACATGCATTATTTTATAAGATATTCTGGTTTCGGTCTTCACCTACAAAGGGGTAACTTTATACTGAATATTGTCCATTACATCTAAGTATATATTATATGTAAAGGGAATCTACCACCACTACCCCTTACAGATTTGAGAAACTCCAAACTTTCAAATATCCTGGTATTTGAATAAACCTTATATCTTGAGAGTTCTAGAAATGCTTCAGAAACTAGTTTAATCTTGTATCCTGTTGGGGTATGTACACATGAACAACTTGAAAGGCACATTTGGCTCGTTTCCTGTTTTCCAAACCTGCCATCGCTATCTACAACAAATGTACAGTAGCCTAGAAGTCGGTGTCCACTCCCTGGTCAATAACCTGTATATAGCATTTTATAGGCAGACTTCCAAGCACTTGAAGGAAACGTGGACAATATTTCCATCATCAAGAATATATTAAATTCCAGGTGTGCCCTGGCTGAAACAGTAGACTTTTCCCCTTCTCTCTGGAATTCACACTAAGAACGCAATGCATTCCGACAGAACAGGACTGCTTTTTAGGCAAGATCCAAAGGATCCCATTTTCCAGGTCTGGGTCCATCTCTTTACTTCCCTCAAAAGTCAAAAATCCGGGACCGCTTTCATTTAATATTTTGCCCTCTCGCTCCCCCAAGGTTAGGTCTCCTGGATTCTAATGGGGCAGAAGAAGAGCAACTTCAGTCCGGAGACGGCAGATAGACGTCTGTTACTTTACCCAGAGGGGAAACCGCGGAACACTGAAAAAGGGCTGGACGGCAGGGGAGGAGTGTGAAAGGTCCTTCCTAGGACTGGCGCTCCACCTGATCGCGGCCCAGCCTTTCCAGCCTCCGTCCCCATACCGGCCGGCTCCATGTGAAACCGGTCATGTGAGCCTGTTTACAGCCGAGCAGCTGGTGCAACCATCAGGATCCGTGCGGAGGTCCACGAATGGGGACGGATGCAGGCCACGTACCCCTGCAACCCCCCGCCACTATTCCACGAAGCCGTTCGCTCTCCCTCTCTGCCTCGCCACCCCACTTTCATCTCCTTCCACCCATCCCGGGACGCCTCGCTCCAGCCCCGCCGATTTCCTCCCAGTTGCTCGCCGGGAGGGGGGGGGGGGCTGGGTTGGGGGAAGTTGGGAGTTAGGGCGAGGACGGTGTCACCCCAAATGGGGAGTCAGCCTCCCTCCCCTAGCCCTCCTCGCCACATTCGCCTTAGAGTTGTCCCTGGAGTCTCATCCCCGCGGCAACCGAACTCTGCGGAGCGGGCACCGGGGCGATCCCGAGGCTGCTGCCTCCGCCCGGGCAGGGGAAAGGCGCGCACGGGCCGGCGGGACCCTGGGGCCGGGCTCCGCGGGCGGCAGGGCGGCTGACAGTCAGAGATGGGGCAGAAAGGGCTCCGTCTGCCCGCTCCCCACCTCCCACCCACAGCCCGGCGCCGCCGAGCCCCGCGGACAGTCTCAGAGCCAACCCCGGGCTGGGTACAGCTCATTCTCTGCGCGGGGTCTCTCGGCAACGTAACTTCCACGTCTTCCCGAAGTGGGAGGAAGTGGGTGACGGGACGATGGGGGGGAACTCTCACCTCGGCAACACCGGCTCCTCGGAAAGCAGCTGCGACTGCTCCTCCGGTCCTTTGTCAGCGTCTCTAAGCTGCACTGCCTGCTGGGATACCGGAGGACTCAAATGCCACCTCTCTCCGCCCTCGAGGATGAGCTGCGATTGGGGGTGGGAGGGAAGAGGGAAAGGAGGTGGAGCCCGGGGCGGGGCCGGGCCGGGGGGTGGGGGGGGCTCCTTTCTGCCACCTGGCCTCAAGGGTTTCTTCCTTCTCCGTGCTCCAAACTTCTTCCTGCTGTCCCGGACCTTTCCCTCCCGCCCCCTTCCTGCCGCCCCTTGAGGAGACCGGAGACCCTACTGAGGGTTATCCCCCTTTGCACTTATCGGGCAGTCACCCTCGATTCCCTCCCTGTTCTTCACACACACACACACACACACACACTGAGTGTCCAAAGCTAGTTGATTCCACCGCTAAGACACTTTATTAACCAGCTTTCTCCACTCCCTCCTCAGTGCTGCAGTCTCTGTATAGGCCCATGACTCTCTGAGCTCCACAGGAGCCTCGCGGTTGGGCTGTATACCTCCATGCTTGCCCTTGCCTACACCGTCTCCCAGACGGCAACCAGAGGGATTGATCTAAGACGTATGGGTGACCTGTTACATCTCTGCTTAAAACCTTTCAGTGTCTCAGAAGTGCCTGCAGCCCCTCGGCGTGGTATAGAAGGTCCTCTGTAATCCTTTTCTGATACACCCAATACTCCAACGCAATAAAACTAGGCCTCCTTGGGGCGCCTGGGTGGCTCAGTTGGTTAAGCAACTGCCTTCCGCTCAGGTCATGATCCCGGAGACCCGGGATGGAGTCCCACATCAGGCTCCCTGTTCGGCGGGAAGCCTGCTTCTCCCTCTCTCACTCCCCCTGCTTGTGTTCCCTCTCTGGCTGTGTTTCTTTCTGTCAAATAAATAAAATCTTTAGAAAAAAACTAGGCCTCCCTGGAAGACTAGGCCTCCCTGGAAGACAGCGGTGCCGGCGACCACGTTGCCTGCTCTGAATACCCCACCTTGAAAGGAAGGGAAGCCGCACTGTCAGTAATGCCCACAGGCTGCTTGAAATCCCATCAAAGATGGAATACTCAGAATGAAATGTTAATGCTGTTCAGACAGGCCCAAAGGATCATCCTTGATTGGCCCACACAAGCAATGGGCTGCTGCAAATCTCCCCTGGGCTCAGGTTTCTGATGCCTTTGCTTCCCGATTCCCTCTCTGTCTTTGGAAAACCTATGTTTTCCTTTCAAGGTCCAGTGGAAATGCTACTCCCTCCCTCAAACCTTCCAGGATCTTCCATGAGAACTATTAACTCCAGCTCCATCACCATAGACCATTGCTTATTCTGCTTTGCAGTTCTTCCTGACTTAGGTAATCACTAGTTGTGTATTCTGTCTTCCTTTCTCTCCTCACTATGAATTCCTCAAAGTGACCCGCAGGTGCCAGCCACTGCCTAACCCACAGAAGGCATCCATATAATTGGCTGACATGAAATCCTTCAGCTCCACGGTATCCAAAGCCCTAAGTAGGCCCAGAAAGGAGCCCAGGCCAGGCTTCACCAAGACGTCTTGGCCGAGCCACATGCCATTTTGCAAACACAAACTAGTTAGACAGCAGAGCGTTGCAATTGCAAAAGGCCCAAAGCATGTACTTCCCTTGCAGGTCAGACTGGTTTGTGGTATAATATGTGGTTGTGGAAAATGTAACTGGTACAGTTCACATGAGAATCCGATGTAGACAGATTTCACGGTGACACAAACAAACGAATCTCCGAAGGAAGAAATATCTCCTCCTCCAGGAGGCTTTGGACTCCTATTTGCCTCTGGCTACCCTTGGGCTCCCCCATCTCCTCAGGCCCTGGATGCCATGTTACAAAGTATTCTTTTGCAAAAGTAGTCATCTTGGGACGCCTGGGTGGCTCAGTTGGTTAAGCAACTGCCTTCGGCTCAGGTCATGATCCCGGACACCCGGGATCGAGTCCCACGTCGGGCTCCCTGCTCGGCAGGAAGCCTGCTTCTCCCTCTCTCACTCCCCCTGCTTGTGTTCCCTCTCTCACTGTGTTTCTCGCTGTCAAATAAATAAAATCTTTAAAAAAAATAGTAGTCATCTTGCTTTGTGTTATTCTTAGATCATTTAGTGTATATTTGTTTTTTCTCCCATTATATTTCAAGCTACACTCTGGCAGGTTTCCCCGTCCCTAAAATGGGGACAAGAATCCTTGGCCTACCTGGTTTACTGGGCTTTGAGGAGGTTCTAGTAGTAGATGTGATAATGTGACTATAGGGTGCTCTTCACATGTAAGGTTTGCTTTATTATTAAAAGCCTTTGCACTCTGCTACTAGGTATGTGTGTCTGAGAGTCCCCTAGGAATCAAAGCCTTCATTTCAAATTCCTGGGGTAATGCTTTGCATCATGGTTTCCCAAATTGGCCTGAAGGGAAGAATCACCTGGGCCCCTTTTTGAAGCATTCCCAGAACTTCCCCAGACCTACTGGATAGAAATTTCCAGATAAGATTCTGCCACAACAGCTCTAAAGTGCAGGTTTTCTATGCCACCAAAACAATTCTCTGACACTGTCCTACAATTCATCTCAATCCTGACATTATTGTGAAAATCAATACAGGGAACACCTCACTAAAATGGAGTCAGGGGGTTTGGCAGGGGCGGCTCTCACACCCCACCCTCATGGTCAATAACTGAACCAACACGAAGAGAAGGGCCTTGCAGGTGGATACCGCTTTACTTAGCCCAGGAGCAAGAAGGAAGGCTTCCTCCTGCCCCAGCGACAGCCCAGCCAATGAGAAGCCACTATACTTGCAAACTCCCAGTTTACTCCAATGAACTTTTTGTTTACAACAGCCGTCCCAGCTGCCCCCTTTCCTCTATAAAAGAGCCTTCCTTGTCCTACCGCCCCTGGGCTTGCCTATGGTTTTGCCACAGCGTGCTTGTTACCTGTACTTCTTACTAACTGGCTATAAATCAGAGGTGCCTAGGCCGCCCTCCTTGGGTTTGGTGAATTTGCTGGAGCAGGTCACAGGCCTCACGAAACCAGTTTACTCACTGGATTACCAGTTTCTTTCCTTTTTTTTAAGATTTTATTTATTTGACAGAGAGAAACACAGCCAGAGAGGGAACACAAGCAGGGGGAGTGAGAGAGGGAGAAGCAGGCCTCCCGCTGAGCAGGGAGCCCGATGTGGGGCTCTATCCCGGGTCTCCAATATCATGACCTGAGCCGAAGGCAGTGGCTTAACCAACTGAGCCACCCAGGTGCCCCATAAGGAGAGGTTCTGAACAAAGGAGCGTCTGTCCCCGTGGAGTTTGGGGCCCATCGTGGTGACATGTGGAAGTGTTCTGGTTCACCAACCTGGAAACTCCCCCAAGTCCTCTTCTTTTGGGTTTTTGTGGAGACTTTAACACATAGGCGTAGCTGATTAAATAATTGGCCACTGGCGCTTGATTCAACGTCCAGCCCCTCTCCCAACCTGAGAGGTCAGTGGGGTGGGACCGAAAGGTTCAACCTTCCAATCACGTGGTTGGTTCCCCTGGCATCTAGTCCCCATCCTTGTACTTTCCAAAAATTACCTCATTCAACGTAAGCTCAGGTGTGACTGAAGGGGGTTTGTTTTAAGTATTAAGACACCTTTCTCGCTCTCATCACTCAGGAAATTCCAAGGGTTTTAGGAACTCTGTGCCAGAATTGGGGAGGAAGACCAAATACGTATTTCTTATTCTCACACTATCACACCAGAAGAAAAACAAGATCAACAGTACAATTAGGAATGACACCAGGGGACTCTTCTCTTCGGGCAAGACACTGCCAGTACCAAGAAAGGCCTTCAGAGATAGAGATCGCAGTGAGAGCAGAACTTTGGAGGAAGCTCCAGAAGGACAATCCCTGTCTGCGTCACAATTGTGTCCACAACGCCTTCAGGCAAAACGTTCCCTTTGAAGGCCCTTGTTCTGGCCCTAAGCTCTAAGAAACTGGCTTGAGGCTATATAGCTTGCAGGGAATCTGATCTACCAGCCACGGTGTTCATCCTTTCATTTTGAGGCCTTTGCTGTCTCAACCCAACTGGTGATTTTCCAGAATTTTCTCAGTGGCGCGGGGGTTTGGTGACCGACACTCACTTTGGATCCCTCTCTTCAGAATTTCCTCAGCTCCTAAGCAGACCGCTTTCGTGGCAATGAAACACTGTTATTGTCATTGTTCTCCTGTTTGTCTTTGAGGGGACGTGCACCGGGTTTGGTCTTGTCCATCCTTGCGTCCCAGGACGGGGCAATGTGCCTGATGTGTTATAGCCAAGTGCTGATGATGGGCTGATGTGTGAAATCGTCACCTGTCTGCTTCCCTGACTTGACTGGGAGCTCACTGAGGGCAGGCACAGGCCAATTCTGTATCCTCGCCTCACGCTGTGAGGGGTCAGAGCTCAGCAAGTGTTTATTGAAGAGCGAATGATCTCCCTCTTTGGTAGAGCCCATGTCCACTACTTCAGGAGAGAGACAGTCTGCTAGGCATTGGCATAGACAGTCTTGGGATTAGGACTCAGGGAGAACCGATTGCTCTCAGCCTTAATAAAGTGAGCAACTTTTGATCCCAGGTGAGTTTGAGAAGGGACTTCTAGAAGAGCGGAGTGGGGGAGAGTGCTTAGCTCTCCCATTACCTTGAGACAGGGGCCGGGACTGGAAGATGTAGCTAAAACGGGGGGGGGGGGGAGAACATCAAAAAGGCTTCAACCGTATTCTCCTTGGCCGACAATCCAGACACATGCCTTTAATTTAGACTGTTCAGATATACTGCATTGCTATTCCTTTTGGAAACCTTTGTCCAGAGCGCCTCTCCTGTTCATTCTTGCCATAGCTCATTTTGGAGAAAAAAAATAAGTCATAGGAATCGTAATAGCAAGCATTTGGTGGCAGAGAAGAGAGACAGTCTGAACTGTCTAGAGTGCTTTTTGCAAAAGAAGGAACTGATTTCCACTGTCCCACCAATTAGCTGTATGAACTTGGGCAAGTCCTTTCTTCATCCCCGGCCTCAAAATTCACTTCTCTGTACAATGAGATTGCTGGACTACAACGAGTGTATGGCAGGTCTGGCCAGAAATATCTGTTCAAGGTCCCGGACATAGACTTTCTCCTGCCCTGGTCCCTCACCCAAACTTACAGAATCAGCCACAGAAACATGGTCCCGCAGTTCTCGTCCCCTTCACCCAATGACGCATACTAGAAAAATAAAAATTGCAAAACGTTCAATTGGTCAAGAACTTTTACTGAATGGCCTGCTAGATGTCAACACTATGTATGAATGGTTTTATCTTATTCTTTATTTTAATAATAATTTATTTTATTTTATTAGTGTTCCAAGATTCATTGTTTATGCCCCACATCCAGTGCTCCATGCTGTCTTATTCTTTATTTTATTTTTTTTGAAGATTTTATTTATTTGACAGAGAGAAACACAGCCAGAGAGGGAACACAAGCAGGGGGAGTGAGAGAGGGAGAAGCAGGCTTCCCACCAAGCAGGGAGCCCGATGTGGGACTCGATCCCGGGTCTCCGGGATCATGACCTGAGCCGAAGGCAGTTGCCCAACCAACTGAGCCACCCAGGCGCCCCGCTGTCTTATTCTTTAAATGGCGGGAGCATTTTTCATGCTCCAGGAGCTTGAAGTGGCCTAAGGGACACCAAGAGGAGCCTCTGACTTAGTGAGCCTGTGGGCAGAGCTAAAGATGGTTGTTGCCAAAAAAAAAAAAAAAAAAAAAGATGGTTGTTGCCGGGCGCCTGGGTGGCTCAGTTGGTTGGGCGACTGTCTTCGGTGCAGGTCATG
>PITA01030194.1:0-16852 GCA_004023965.1 Spilogale gracilis | reverse complement strand
GCCTGGGTGGCTCAGTTGGTTAAGCCACTGCCTTCGGCTCAGGTCATGATCCCGGAGACCCGAGATCGAGCCCCACATCGGGCTTCCTGCTCGGCGGGAAGCCTGCTTCTCCCTCTCTCACTCCCCCTGCTTGTGTTCCCTCTCTAGCTGTGTTTCTCTCTGTCAAATAAATAAAATCTTAAAAAAAAAAAAAAAAAAATAAGCCTTCCTTTCCAAAAGAATCACCTTGAGGGTTGCTTAGGGCATTCAATATTTGCAGGGGAGAGGTTGGGGTAATTCTTCAGGGGCATTAGTAGAGAGCACATAGTTCAGTTGCCCTGCGTTGACTGTCAGTGACATCTGCTTTGAGGGACTGATGTCCATTATTGAAACTGAGCTTGCACTGTCTCTTCCCTATGGGAGTAAAATCACTGTAACATCTAGTTCTTGTGCTGTGCTTTCCTTAGTGACTCAGATACCAAGCTGCAGTGGGCAGAAGTCTTTGAAGTTCCATTCCTGGTGTCTGGAATTGTGTTGATCTTTGCTATCCTCCAGTAGTTGGAGTCTTTCCTTGGTTTTTGTTACCATGCACTGTGTGCTACTTAGCACTTCCCCTATAGCCCACACCCAGCTTCCTCTATTGTTAAAAACTTAGGTTACTATAGTACATTTGCCACAATCAATGAACTAAAATATTAAAATATTATTAACCAGAATCTATTTTCAGATTTTCTTAGTTTCTACCTTTTTTTTTTTTTCTATTTCAAAATTTTATCCAGGACACCATATTACATTCAGTCATTATGACTCCTTAGACTCTTCTTGGCTCTAACACTTTCTCAGCTTACCTTGTTTTTAATGACCTTGACAGGGTTGGAAAGTACTGGTCAAGTATTTCGTAAAATGGCAGTTGAGATTTGCCCAATATTTTCCTCATAATTAGATTAGAAATAGAAGCACATCTTAAAATCATCACTAATCTTAACCACCAACACTGTACTCCCATAACATTTTGGAGATCATTTCTCTTTAATATCATAATAGAAAAACTAACATAATATATTTTGCTTTCTTTCTGTATCATTATTTTATTGGTTTCTTCTATGCTGTCAGGAGGCTTTTAGTTGCTGCATAACATCTCTACATGTATGGATCATGTACCTAAGATGCAGTTTGAAATACTGTAACAGAAGAAGCACAAACAATAGTTTAAACAGGATAGACCTTTACTTACCCTTCATAGAGAAGCCTCAGAGGCAGGTGGGCCAATAATTTCCTGCAGCACCAAATCATCAGATCCAAGATCATTTACTTTGTTTCTCTGCCATCCATGATCCCATCTCATGGATGAATATTGTTGTTCTAGCTCATTATAGCCAAAAGAGAAAAGTAGTAGAAGACTACCCTTCATTTTAAGGCCACAGATATTGCACATTCATTTTTTGCTTACATCCTATTGGCATGAATATAGTCATGTAATCACCTTAGCAAAGAGAAAAGCTTAGAGTTACAATATTTTTCTAGGTGACCAAATATTAACATCTGAAGGTTGCCTTGATAAAAGAAGTAGGAGACAATGGATTATTAGACACTATTAGCAGGATCAACATAAATATTTCTATCTTCTCTAGACCATTTAAAAAATTAGTTGCTATTAATAATGCTGTGTTGATCATCCTAAAAGAAAATATTTCTATCCATATTTCTAATTTTCTAAAACATTTCAAAGAAACAAATTATTATAGGCACTTATTTATTTTAGATAAATATTGCTAAATCATTTTCCTGAAATTTTGGGCCATTTTGACATCCTATTAGCAGTAAGAACAAATTAAACATAGTTAGTCGTTGATTTAATGTGAATTATTTTAATTATTCAAGAGTTTGTACATTATTTTTCCATTTATAATTATTTGAATTTCCCATTTTTAAGGGCTTTGCTCACTGTTCTTTGGGATTTTTATATAGATTTTTAAAAATTCTCACGGGTGTAACTTGGGGAATATATGCCATAATACACTGACATTAGTATAACTTCTGGAAGGCAACTTGATAATATTAATTAAGGTCATTGTAATACTCATTCAGTCTGGTCCATTATTGTTTCTAATTCTAGAGTTTTATTCCATAAAAACTATCAGAAAAATGCATGAGGCTTTATGTATAGTATTGTTAATAAAATCAGACTTGAAAATCCTTATGTTAATAATAGAAATATGGATAAATTATATAACATCATATATTGGTTGATTATGCAGCCATTAAAAAGCGCTTTCAAAGTTTAGTGAATATAGTAGAAACACAGTCATGATGCAATATCAAATGACATTTGTGCATTAGAAATCTCCAAGAGTGCAACATAACATGCAGATTTACATAAACTTAGTTTAATACAAAACTTCTTTTCTCCTAGAATATTTTATTTTTTATTTTTTAAAAGATTTTATTATTTATTTATTTATTTATTTATTTGAAATTTAAATGTATTTGAGAGAGACAAAGAACATGAGCAGGGAGGAGAGACAGAGGGAGAAGCAGACAGACTCCCTGGGAGCCTGAGGACATGGGGCTTGATCCAAGGACTGGGAGATCATGAGCTGAACTGAAGCCAGAAACTTAACCATCTGAAACACCCAGGCAGCCCCTCTCCTAGAATATTTTAAGTGTCAGTATTATATAGAACATCTTTGGTAAATAATAGCCTTCTTTATCAAACCCTTTTATTATTATTATTATTTAGGATTTTATTTATTTTTTTGAGAGTGAGAGACATGAACAGGGGAAGTGATAGGCAGAGGGAGAAGCAGGGTTCTCTCTGAGCAAGGAACGGAATGTGGGGCTCCATTCCACACCCTGAGATCATGACCTTAGCTGAAGGCAAATGCTTAATGGAATGAGCCATCCAGGAACCTCTATCAAGCTCCTTTAATAAAGTTTATTATTACCATACTGGCAAATGAAGAAAGACAGAAAAGAATTTGAGGATCTGCTACACACAGAAAACTGCTAAAATCTTGCTAGCCAACGTAAGTTAAGTAAAAAGTCAAGGCTGTATCTTATAGTCATGTATATACTATTATGCTTTCCCTTAATTTAATTCTTGTTTTGAATTCAATATTCCTGGAGATATTTCAGTCCTTTCCCTTAGAATCACCCACTCATCCATTTTCTGGTTCAAAGATAAAACATAAGAGGACTCTTCTAGGGATGCCTGGGTGGCTCAGTTGGTTGAGCAACTGCCTTCGGCTCAGGTCATGATCCCGAAAAGCGGGGATCGAGTCCCACATCGGGCTCCCTGCTCGGTGGGAAGCCTGCTTCTCCCTCTCTCACTCCCCTTGCTTGTGTTCCCTCTCTGGCTGTGTTTCTCTCTGTCAAATAAATAAAATCTTTAAAAAAAAAAAAAAAAGAGGACTCTTCTAGAGTAACAGTAACTTTACTCTCTGGAGTTAACTTTAGAGATTGCACCCAAATATATATGCTGGATACATTTAGGAAATTGGAAACAATGGCGAAACTTCGAGTTTTTAAATTTCAGACTCAATCTAAAATTCTTCCTGTTTTTGTGATACGAAAATTTTGATTCTATTAAAATACTCTTTTCATCTTTTTTTTTTTAAGATTTTATTTATTTGACAGAGAGAAACACAGCCAGAGAGGGAACACAAGCAGAGGGAGTGAGAGAGGGAGAATCAGGCTTCCCACCTAGCAGGGAGCCCAATGTGGGGCTTGATGCAGGGTCTGGGATCATGACCTGAGCCGAAGGCAGTCGCTTAACCAACTGAGCCACCCAGTCTTTTCACCTTTTAAGTCATGGTATTCAATGCTGAGAATGTGGAATAGTTAAAGTACTAATAACTCATAACATTTTTTTATTCTTATCCGTAGACTTTTTTGAAAGTGCTAGAATGTCAAGTCTAAGAAATTTGGAAAAATTTAGTGCAAATCTATGCTTAATAGCAAGAAGAAGGTGTGAATTCATATTACCTAAGGCCTTTTTTTTTTTTTTTTATGGAGAAAGTTAATACCCAGAAAATGTAGAAGCCAGAGAAATTCTTTTTTTTTAATTTTATTTTTATTTTATTTATTTGACAGAGAGAAACACAGCCAGAGAGGGAACACAAGCAGGGGGAGTGAGAGAGGGAGAAGCAGGTTTCCCGCCGAGCAGGGAGCCCGATGTGGGACTCGCTCTCAAGTTTCTGGGATCATGACTTGAGCTGAAGGCAGTCCTTTAATCGACTGAGCCACCCAGGCGCCCCAGAGAAATTCTTAGTGACCGAATATTTGACATTTGATATCTTATATGTATTTTTTAAATTTCATAGTCAGTTTCCTAGGTTAAAATTCTCTGCAAAATATAAGTGTGTGTGTGTGTGTGTGTGTGTGTGTGTGTGTAAATCCAAATATACAGACGTAAGGAAAAAGAGATTTTTCTTTCCCTAACAGACAGCCCACTGCTCCTATGTAAATATTAACTTGTTGTTTGGAATCTATAATCTATATTCAGAAGAATAAATTATACTACTAAAGATAAATATTAAAAAGAAATGTTAGCATCTGTATTATCATCCACTGATACTTATGAAGTACACTATAACTACTCTGCTGAAATAATACCTACCTGAAATTAATAATACTAACAGCAATTATAATCATATAACATTTAAAATGACAGGATTCCATTTTATACTTTTACCTATTTGAACTGGAACCTGTAACTTGTAGTATGATTTCTATTTATGAAAAAAACCCTGTTTTTCTTAGTTAACACAAAGTGTGAACTTTGGATAATAATAATTTATTCAAATGATTTTTTCAAAATATTCCATTTTTCACATTAATGAGCTTTTACAATAATTGTGTTCAGAGAGGGAAAAATGTCTTTAGAGACTAAATCTACCAAAGTGTATTCATCTGTAGAAGACCATTCATTGTCCATTTATTTATGCACCTGTGAGCTTATATTTTGCATGGTGGAATAATTTTAAGCATAATTATTAAGTGTTTCCTTAAGAAGGAGATATATATATATATATATATATATATATATATATATGAATGGGCCATAGAATACCTTCAACATTATGATTTAGAATCATCGCACTTTTAACTATTTTTTCTGAACAACCATTTGATATATCTATCACTTAACTGGAATATATACTTTTTTTCTGTCTGATATTTTACTTTTTTCATCTTTATCGTATACCCTATATCATTATAATCCATTGCCCCTTATCCACAGTCACACACACAGACACACCTGACCCTTTTGTGTATTTTCTGTGCCAATTTAATACTCATTTGAAAATTTTTATAAATTTTAAATAAATATCACCTTCATTTTCTATTATTACTAAAAATGTTTTTAAAATTTTATTTTTTCCACGATATTTCTATATGACTACAATAAAATAATCAGAGTTTCTATGTCATTCTAATAACAAAATGAGGTTTTTATTATATTAGAGGATTGTGATACATTTGACCACCCACACAGGATACCAGCTTGGTGTGCTCTGAATGTGCTGTGCCCATTTGTCTTCCTTTTTAAATAAAAAAAGAATGATGGCACTTAATACACCAATTGGCTTCTTTACTCTTACAGATTATTAAAGATCAGACAATACCCAGATCACTTTTTTCTGAAATGCATGCTTTTTTTTTTTTTTTTTCTGAGAGAAAGAGAACAGGAGGAGGGCAGAGGGAGAGGGAGAGAGAATCATAAGCAGTCTCCATGCCCAGCGTGGAGCCTTACATGGGGTGTGACTTCACAACCCTGAGATCATTACCTGAACCAAAATCAAGAGTCAGATGCTTAACCCATTGAGCCACTCAGGACTCCCTTAAATGCATTCTTAAACCTTAAACCCTCCTACTTACGGAACTTTATCATGTGAAATGATTTACAGGGAGAACAGTGGCAGTAAATGGAAACAAAGGGATTCTCTATAGTGATTTGTGAAGTATTTTTGACTTCATTATTAACTGAGTACAGCTTACATAAAATATCATATTAGTCTCAGAAGTACAACACGAGGATTTGACATTTATATGCATTATTTAATGCTTACCAGGATAAGTGTAGCTACCATTTGTCACCATTCAAAATTTTAAAGTTATTATTGACTATATTCCCTTTTGACTGTGTTTGAAGAAATCCCAAGGATATTCCTAAAGCTGGAATTTTGAAATTGAGAACTTTATACATAGTAAAGAACCAAAGGGGAAAAACACACAAAACACGACCTAGTCAATTCGTAGGAATTTTTATGTATTTTACAATTGTTGAATGGATTTGCTTGGGGGTAAAATATAGAATGACAATAGTACTGGCTTATTTTGAGTGCTTAAAGGATTTAGTTTTGATTTATTTATTTTGATTATTATGAGGAGTTGAATCCCTGCTTACATGTTGGCCATAGTTTTTCCTAAGAAACTATTCTGCCCACCTTCCAGCTTTAACTTTCCCGGGGCCTGTGAACTATAAGCAGGAAGCAGTCATATCCAGAATTTTCCAAAATACACCGCAATCACAGAAGCTTTGGTCAATGGAGAGTTAATTTATATTATGTGTGAACATTTCTAACAAGAGAATATTTACTAACCTCGATTGAGCCCCATTATTCTTTAAATTCCTATGATTTAAGTCATTAATATTTAAATGATGTGTAAATAATTGGACTGATGATCAGACAAAACCAAGGCTTGCTAAACAAACATATATGCAGGAGTGTGGAAATAGAGGTAGATTAAAACAGAGAGAGCACATAACAAAATAGATAATATTCATTCTAGACAGTGAAAAGGATTTGATGGATAATGTATTTTAAGTCAAAGAGTCGTATAAGACAATCTAAATCAGAGATACAGAGTCTGAGTGAATGCAGCCCTAAATCAGCTGGACATCTTTTGCTGATATGCATGCAGTAAATTGAGCCTTAAAGAGCCACGTGACTAGAAATATGCATTTTTATCTCATGATAGACTCAGGAAAGGTTTTGTTTTTTTTTTTCTTTTTTTTTTTTATGTAACCATGATTGTAAATTCCTTTTAATGGTGATTTTTTGTGTCCTTTACTTGGAACTTTTATCACACAGCTAAGAGTGTTTGACTTTTAGAAAAAATAAAAGTGCCCCTTACTTACACTGTCATTTTACCTTTTTTTTTTTTTTAATTTTTTTAAAGACTTTATTTATTTGACAGAGAGAAACACAGGCAGAGAAGGAACACAAGCAGGGGGAGTGAGAGAGGGAGAAGCAGGCTTCCCGCTGAGCAGGCAGCCCGATGTGGGGCTCGATCCCGGGTCTCCAGGATCATGACCTGAGCTGAAGGCAGTCGCTTAACAAACTGAGCCACCCAGGCTCCCCAATTTTACCTTTTTTTTTAAGTAGGCTCCATGCCTAGCATAGAGCCCCATGTCGGACTTGAACTCACAACCTTGAGATCAAAACCTGTGGTGAGATCAAGAATCAGTCACTTAACCAACTGAGCAACCCAGTGTGCCCCACTTTGTCATTTTTTAAAATAATTACAAATTTAGAATTACTACTCTATGAAAATTGTAAAAAAAATAAAATGTTTATCTCATATAATGATGATGATATTCTTGATATGACAGATTATAAATATATAAAGTTAGTTGCATCATTTTTACTTGGTGGTAAAGAATAAACAGTATTTTAAAAATAA
The DNA here is from genome assembly GCA_004023965.1 of Spilogale gracilis. Taxonomy (NCBI): domain Eukaryota; kingdom Metazoa; phylum Chordata; class Mammalia; order Carnivora; family Mephitidae; genus Spilogale; species Spilogale gracilis. Next base: position 9,184 of record PITA01030194.1, on the reverse strand, counting down.
GGAAAAAATGGGACATCTACTATTTGATTTATGAGAAACTGTGATTTCATGGAGGTATTTAAGGATATTTTTTGGCCTGGTATTATCATCTTGAAACAATGTTATTTGTGGGGTTTTTTTGGTGGGGGAAATGTTTGTTTGTTCACATGTATTTGGTTTTGTCTAGATGGTATTTTCCAAAACAATGAAGTTTGAATGCTCATCACAACCATGCTTTCTTTAAACATTTCCAAGTTTTGAAGCACTTGCAGTGATAAATAATAATGTTGGTGCTTAGTAAACCCATATTAGTTAAAACTTTGTATTTACATATTATAATTTTTCAGCATATCCAAAGAAAAAAATAGAGAACAGCCCTGCCAGATATACTTTTTATTCAGAAAGTTATACACTTATTTTTACTCACTGAGAGTGTACTTAACAACACACACACAAAAATGATGAGAATTAGGCTATTAACAGTGGTTTAACCACTAATCTAAAGGCATTCTAATTTTGTGAATCACAGAGGCTTTAACTCCTGAAATGAGACTACTTAGTGTTGAGTTGGTATTATAATTACAATCAAATATTCTTAGAAAATCACCAGATTCAACTAGTTTTTTTAATATGAAAAAGGATAATTTAATATATTTAAAATGATAGAAACACTGACCATTATACAAAATTTAGACTAAAATATTTCCTTTTGAGAATTTTGGCATATGAAAGCAGATTTTTTTGTATATCCAAATCATGTCTCAATAAAAAAGTACCTACTCTTTAGGCGGGGGGGAATAGGGCATCTAAGAAAATCATTTCCACTGTGGGAAATGAAGCAAAAATCAAAGAAAATATCTACTTTCTATGTATTTTTTCACAGCATATTTTTCTTTCTACTATAACTTCCTTAATAACATCATGAAACATGTAACTTATTTTTCTTGCAATTTTTACTTAGCAAACGTGAGTTTGGGGAGTCAATTTTTTTGAGTTTTTTTTTTTTTAATCCTCTGGCTTTGAAATACTGATAACTGATGTTGGTGCTGTGGTTGAAACACATCAACAAGCTCCTTCCCTGTGAGATAAAGCCTGTATTACCTAATATGAGATTCCAGTCTTCCCAAAGACCCCATTTTGTCAACCTCTCCAAACTTCTCTTCCATGGCGTCTAATGGAGCTTAGGGTGGAACAAGAAACCTCTATAATTTTATAGATGGGGAACATGGTATCCAGAGGATAGCTTGAACAATGAAACCAATTTAATTACTGGGAAAGCCAGAAGTAGAATTCAAGTATTTTAAAGGCAGGTCTAGCTCCTTAAAAATGCAAAACCGAGTCATTTCACTAAAAAAAAAAAAAAAAAAAAAAAGATTATCTTTTTCTTGTGATTAAGATATTTAGAAGACTTACCAAAATGAAATTTGAATATTAATTATTAATTATATTAATTATTGACTACATCTTAATTAGTTATTAACTATTTGAATTGAGCTAGAAAATTCTAACTAAGCATTTTCTTTTAGAAGGTGGTAATTTCTATGAAGTATGTCTTGTTATGATTCATAATCAACACCTCAGTAGAAACCCAGCTTATATAATGAAGGCTCATGCATGGAACAGTTACCCATCTCCAAATCATGTTACTATAACAATCAATAGTTTATACCAGTATTATCTTGATTTTTTTTCTGACTTGCTGTGATTTTTGGAATTCTCAAAAAAACATTTATTCCATTTCTGGATGGCTCACTCCCTATTCCCTCTAAAAATAATATTTTTAGCTGAAAATATCAATGCATTCCATAGAGTTCTAAGAATTTGCAATGTTTGGGAATGTAAACATCTACTTTGAGATATTTCCAATATACCATTTATTGAACAGCTTGATAGTCTTTTATTTAGAGCTAGTTGCATTAATTTCTCTTATTTTCAACTGCATGAAAAAATGTGTTTTTGCAAAACCTGGAAAAATAAAGGGATGGAATATAATTTATAAGTTTACCATGCTACACAGAGAAGCAGACTATATAGATGGATGTTATTTAGTATTAAGTGACATTAAGTTGCAGTATACTGTTCACAGAGAGATGGATGACAATTCAGATTGATATACAGATCCTTAACTCATTGGTGTGCATTGTAATTTTGAAGATGCCATCCGATTTGCACAGAGTAATATGCCATACTGATAGAGATATGATGCAGGGGGGTGGAAGTCAAAATTGGTTTCTTTTTACTTTGCTGCCTGACATCCTTGACTCCAAGACTCGGGAATTATGGCAAACACATTTCTAGCAATTCAGAGCTTGGAATTTCACTTGGGTTGGAAAATGCTTAGTGTTTCTAGGGCTACTTTGAATAGCTCAAATCTTTTGGATATTCAGTAATTTCATTAAAAATTAGGAAAAGTATGGGCACCTGGGTGGTTCAGTCGTTAAGTGTCTGCCTTCGGCTTAGGTCACGATCCCAGAGTCCTGGGTTCAAGCCCCACATCGGGCTCCTGACTCATCAGGAAGCCTGCTTCTCCCTCTCTCACTCCCTCTGCTTGTTTTCCCTCTCTAGCTGTGTTTCTCTCTGTCAAATAAATAAATAAAAACTTTAAAAAAATTAAGAAAAGTATTATGGTTTATTGCCCAAATTGTACTTGACCATACAAGCAAAGAATTGTATAGCCTTTGCATTCATTTTAGTAGTAGCCTGTGTATGTCGATTGCATCCTTCGAGCCCATCTCCACATGGGTCTTGGAAACACTGTAGAGCAGTGCATATTCCCAAACAAAGTAGAAAGAACATCTGCTGAGGGGTTTATGTAATTTTCCAGTCAATTTGTTCTGTCAAGAAGATAAAGCATTTCATTCCTTTGAAGAAACCAGTAGCACTGGGTGGAGTGGGGATGGAGCTTAAAAGATTATACAAATTGATGACAACATCTCTATATTTAAAACAGTTCTATCGCAACAAAATGCTAATGCTGCTTCAGTCTTTTATGAAATTTCTCCTATTTCTACTATGAGTATTTCTGATATAAAAGGTACATTATTTCCCATGTATGATTTCATGACACTTCAAAACTACTTGGTAATGTGGTTTAAAGATATGAACTAGGCTTATGCAAGACCATTACTGTAGATTGGTCTTATCATATTGAATCAACATGAAAATATTTGTCAGTATGAATACCTTCATTTTTCTTTACTGAGATGATTATTAGGAAAATCACTGAATTAACAGAATGAAAAAAGATACGTGATTTTATTTTGCTGTCTTTAAGTCTTCATGAGAAAATATTTTACGATTATCCTAAGTAACACTAAGGAACAGAAGTTGGGTTCACTATCACAATTTCTGTCTGCTTTTTACAAGCATGTTACTTCTAGACAGTAGAGGAGAGGGAAAGAAGATAAAGGATGGTCACTACTGAAATACATTATTTCCCTTATTAACATGAAGATGTTAAGTAAACACTAAGGAAAGAATATCTACTTGTGAAAAACTTTACTGCAACTGTTCCCCCCTGTAGAAACTAACATATTATTAAAAAACATCTAAAGAAGTACAGCATGCACTACTTTATTTTAGCCAACACAGACATAGAACTTATGATATAGTTTCCTATTATCTTGAAAGGTTCGTATTTACGTATTTACGTATTTTGTATTTACTCTAAGAGCTTATGGGATATATTATAGTTCTCCGATTACCTTGAAAGTTTCATGGGTGCGTATTAAACAGATGCTAATGCTACTTGATAAGTAATAACATTCAAAGTTGCGATAAACATTAGACCTATCAGAAATGTCTAATGTTGTGGCACTGGAATTTCATGATCCTATTCTAGAAAGGTGAACACTTCTGATTTTCAGACATGTCCACAAATATTTGTTTTAATTACAATTAATTTAGAGGGAAGTTATCTCTACATTTTCATTATTCCATTTACTTATATAAAACTCGGGACTTTTAGTATGCATGAAATAACTTCCTGTTTCAAAAAGTATATACTGCTAGCATTGTCAAGAATAAATGGAACAAGTGTTTACTGAAATTAACCCTTGGTTTGGGAAGAACTCTAATTCTCCCAATACGACTCTAACTCTACAATGATAGAAGTTGTATGTATTGAGTGCTGCCCTTCCTATGACAATTAAAAGTTTTGGTCGGAAAATGTATCCTTCACAGAAAGGGAGCATATTTATCAGGTTGTGTGGAATGTTCATCAGATGAGCATCAGGAATGTGTGCCCTCTTGGGTTTCTGATGCAAGCTGTGGTGGAACTTCCTTGCGCTCTTGCCAGTCATCTGGAAAAGATCACCAGCCAAGAAGTGGCATTTACTGTGACACATTCACAATACCATGCATCAAAGGCAAAGAACAATAGGTATTTTTGGTAAATTAGGAAAGCAAAGTTACAGGGAGAAGAACAAAGATATTTTATCCTTCTATCAAAAAAGGCAAAACACAGTGCTTTTTGTCACTTTGCTGTTCCTGTTTCTTTGTCTAATTTGTCAAATCCAGTATCTTATTGCAATGTTTCCCAAATTTGGGTTAGTCATGGTCAACTTCATGACTAACCCAAATTTGGGAACAATTGCAATAAGTTCACCTTTCTAGAATAGGATCATGAAATTCCAGTGCCACAACATTAGACATTTCTGTCTAAAATGTCACACTTAAGCACTACATATGGCTTTAAACCAAATCATATTTTTACTGAAATAAATGATTTAAACTTGATATCATTATTAAAGATAAAACTGCAGTATCACTTTGTGTTAAAGTAAGGCCAATAGTTTGTTTTTTCAAGTATATTAATATACCATGAATTTTTTAAAAAGACATAATCAATATGTAGAGTCTGAAGATACATCACATGCCAGACTTTGAATGTTGTTACTCTTAGACCTTGTAATAAGGCAGAAAGGCATTTATTTATTTGGGGGCAATATTAAACATATTTTCTCAAATTCACTAACCTTATAATCTCATTCTACTTATACCTACCCTTATTTACAGATATAGGAACCCTGCAACACAATGACAGTTAGGAAGGAAAGAAATGTCCAATTTATTTAAACTGGACATTCTCTTTATTACATAGACAAACGTGTGAACACACACAAACCCACACATATGTAGAACATGCACACACGAACACTTAAAGACAAATGAAGTCAGTGTGAACCAGACACCTGTTCCCACTCTCTAGCTGCTCTCAGTCCTAGACCTCTAGCCGTGACTTGTTCATGGCATTACAACCTGCCTTACCTTTGAATCTCTCCTGGTAAATTTCCTATGTACAGTTAGAAATGGTACTTTGGACTAAATGTTCCTAGCTATGTTTCAGGCTCCATATTCAATCTCTATTGAATTTTTTTCTTGATTTGCTATCCTAGAAAATCTCTCACTTAAACAGCTTTGGCTTAACATTGCTTTTAGAAAATGTATTTCAGTCGAGTCCATGCTGTGATATTCCCACTATTATTTCCGTCAGATTCTGTAAGCAAGATCACAACTACAATGCTGAATAATGGGGATGAGAAGGAGATAGTGAAAAGACTGGAAAAAGCATTTATATGTAACCCAGGGAAGAATAACATAAATGCCTCTGCTTTAATAATGCCTTTAATAATGTTTAGCATTAGAGAGTAGCTCATTTTGTGAAGCATAAAGAATTAGAAATATAATCATAATAGTTATTATTAATATTGAGTTCTGTACTACCCATTGCTAAAAAAATTAATTTATTTTCACAAGAAATGCATGATTTTGATCCTATAATTACATCCATTTTACAGATGAAGAAACTGAGACAGAAGAGTAATATATCCAAGGTCTTGTGGTCTTACAGGGAATAAGAAAAAGAATCCACAGGGAGTTTGATACCAGTACTTGAAACTTTAACTCTCAATAGTTCATAATCCAATGACCAGAAATAAACACTACATTCAGGCATATCTATTTTCAATCTTTATTTAAGACAAGCATTACACACCATATATATGGATATATATATATGTATATAATATAAAATAAAATTCTGATCATACTATATACTATATGTTATGTATATTATTTTACAAATTATTTTCTCTCAAAGCTTTTTATTGTGAACATTTTCACAAGAAATTAAATGTTTATTTTATGGATCAAATAGTATTCTGTAAAGATTTACAGCACAGTTTCCCAAATTTTCTCAGTTCATAGGTATCTTGGTGTCTGAGTAATTTTCTTTACAGTCCCTCTAGGAAAAAAGTAGTTCTATTTATTAAAAGTTAAGAGTAAATAATTTAATAAAAATTAATAACCTAATAATATTAACCTTCATAAGCATTTGTGTCCTTAGTATATAGCATTATTGTCCTTAAGAAGAATGTAAATCTTCATGCCATTTGAAAAATAATACACATAAAATACAGAAAAAAAATTGTATACCTAAATAACCACAATCACAAATGGGATGTCTTTACCTTTGGGTGCTGCCTGTTCTTCAATCCTTGGAATTATATTGGACACTACCACTCTAATTTTTTTTCCACACTGATTTTCACACAGTACTTATTTTTCTCTCTAGAACTGCCAAACACTTAGCTTTGTAAAGGTACATCATCACTGAAAAAATTATAGCCAATCTTAAGATGTTGAAACTGAGTTGCATGAAACTAGTGAATCATATATTATCCAATGTGCATCAAATGCTGTATTTCTCTCTAAAGTTTATATTGACCCATGGAAACCCTTGGGGTTCACTAAGGCACCCCAGGATGTCTCTTAGAAACTGCACACTTATATTGAAATAACCATCACTAGGGGTGCATGGGTGGCTTAGTTAGATTAGCATCTGACTCTTGATTTTGGCTCAGGTCATGATCTCAGAGTTGTGAGATTGAGCCCCATATTGGGCTTTGTGCTTTGTGTGATGTTTGCTTGAGATTCTCTCTCCCTTCCCCCACCCACCCTGCTTACACTTTCTCTCTAAAAATAAATAAGGAAGTAAGTAAGGAAGGAAGTAAATAAATAAATAAATAAATAAACATCACTGATAAGCTTATCCTTTTGGTTTTGTGACTTAGTTTTTCTCCCTGTTTGATGTAATCTCAGTTGGGGATACTCAACTAAAACAGGAGGATCAATTAAGATGGCTCATTCTCATGGCTAGGAAGCTGATTCTGGCTTCAGTGGAGTTTAAGAGGGATGCTCATATTGGAGACCCCAGTTGTCTGCCACATGGGACCTTTCATATGGCTGCCTGTTCTTCTTCAATATATATACTGAGGAATTGGCTCATGTGATTATGGAGGCTGAGAAGTTCCAAGATCTGCATAAGGCAAGCTGGAGACCCAAGAGCACTGATATTAGAGTTCTGTCTCTTTCTGAAGACCTGAGGAGCAGCAGAATAATGCTGTAAGTTTCTGTCTACGTCAGGATCTAAATTCAAAGGAACTAGAAGATTGATGTTCCAGCTCGAAGACAGGCAGAGAGAGTAAATTCTCCCTTATGTAGGCTTCTGGTTCTGGCCAGACCTTCAACTAGCTAGATGAGGCAGATCGGCAATGGAGAGAGCAATCGACTTTACTCAAGTCCACTTATTTAAGCTTTAATCTCATCCAGAAGCACTGAAATGGACACACTCTAAATTTAACTAAATCTCTAAGCACCCATGGGACAGCCAAGTGGACATAAAATTAATCATCACACCTATTTTTTTCATAATTGACAATTGCAACTACTATTCCAATATATAAATATTGGTCCTAGTCTCATTATTTCTTAGGATCTATTCCAGAAGAGAAATTCTTCTATTCTAGGATCTAAAAACCCAATTTTTAAAAAATGTGTTGTCAAATTATTGCTTGTGGGGTGAGTGTCCCTTCTCTCACACCATCACCAGCCCCTGGTTGATTCCCTTTTACTTTTTAATCTTCATTCCCCTTGTCCAACGATCTATAGGTGGTAATACTTAAGATGAATAACTTGGAGTATTTAAGCAAAAAATATGATATCTGTAAAAGGAACAAGCTAGAATTTTACAATCAGAAGTATATATTTTACATTTTGTTATAGTAAGAACCATAACTACTATTCATTTCCAACAACTCAGTTGTTGAGTTGTCATCTTTGTGGCCTAGTTGGCTTGTTCCCTTTAGTACTCAAGTTTTGCCCTGATCTCTTGTCAATCTTTAACAAAGTCTCTTGCTCCATATTTTTTATCTCATGTAAATCGCTATTTTGTCTCAAAGCTGCTACTAATCTATAGTGAGTTTAAGAGTGAAGTTTAAGTGAAACTTTGACCATCTTAATAAAGTCTTCTTCCTTCCTTTAGGCTCTGTGAAAGAGAGGTTTGTTTTTGCAAAAGCATCCCTTTTCTAATGGAAGACTTCTCAGGAATCTTTGCTTTATATTGAAATTGACATCATGTCCATGTGGCAGTGACAGACATGGTGTATTGTCTGCTCTCTTTGTGGGGGAAAGCAATTTCTCATCGCACTTCCAAGAAAGTTGGCCTTCTGTTGGGAAGTCACTTGGCACACCCAGTATCACATCATTAAACATCCTCCAAGCAGCAAGGGTTTAGGGATAATTGCTTCTATCTACTTCAAAATAAATTTTATCCAGACTTCACTAAGTTGTATTATTAAAGTCAATAATACAAACTAACAAGTGTATTAGCCAAATGCACATAGTAACTTCATATTTTGTCTCAGTTTTTGAGTGTATTACCTAACTTGATTCTCTTTGGCTTAAAATTTGCCCTGACTTTTAAAAAGCAGTTTACTAGAATTAACACTGACCATAAATTTGTAGAAAATGCCCTCAGCTGGTATCCAAGATCTATAAAGAACTACTCAAACTCAACACCCAAAAAGAAGATGAACACATCAAAAAACGGGCAAGAGACATGAAGAGGCACTTCTCTGTAGAAGATATACAAATGGCTAACAGACACATGAAAAAATGTTCAGTATCACTAGCTATCAGGGAAATTCAAATCAAAACCACTCTGAAATACCACTTTACACCAGTCAGAATGGCCAAAATTAACAAGACAGAAAACAACAAGTGTTGGAGAGGCTGCGGAGAAAGGGGAACCCTCTTACACTGTTGGTGGGAATGTAAACTGGTGCAGCCGCTTTGGAAAACAGTGTGGAGATTCCTTAAAAAATTAAAGATAGAGCTACCCTATGACCCTGCAATTGCACTACTG
>PITA01030193.1:0-16849 GCA_004023965.1 Spilogale gracilis | reverse complement strand
TCGCCAGGGTTGATTCGGCTGATCTGGCTGGCTAGGCGGGTGTCCCCTTCCTCCCTCACCGCTCCATGTGCGTCCCTCCCGAAGCTGCGCGCTCGGTCGAAGAGGACGACCTTCCCCGCTAGAGGAGAGGACCGGTCTTCGGTCAAGGGTATACGAGTAGCTGCGCTCCCCTGCTAGAACCTCCAAACAAGCTCTCAAGATCCAACTCTTGCAGACATTGCTAGATTGTCACAGTTTTTATCCATCATGAGGCTGATGAAGTGTCCTACTAGAAGTGGGGCTGCCATTTTCTCTTTGCTTTTGTGACTTTGCTGGAAGTTCTAGTACTATCCCCAGTCTGCAGCTTTCTTGGAGGAATCTACGGTAAGCCTCATCCATGATGTGAAGGTTAATTTAGTCAAAAGTAGGCAGCATAATGCATAAAAATACGTTATTAGACACATACATATCACAATGCATACATACAATACCTTGATACATTGTACAGAGGACATGTGACATATCACATAACATGCAACAGCTGGACCTATGAACCAAATGAAAATAGCTGTATCAAATGTATTTTGAATATTTTACATAATTTATTTAAGTTACTTTTATTTTAAGTTACTAGTTACACATTCATATATTGCACATTCCTCTAAAGCTCCTCACTTTGGAGAACAGACTTGACCTACGTGTCCATGCAATGTCTCTCCTTCCTGCATTGCAAGGTCATGGAGAACACAGCTTATTAATTTTTGCATCCACTGTGCCTCATGTATGGACTTAGTACATTTTTTGGATGAATGAATGGGAAGCATTGGCATTTTATTTTATTGAAGATATCTACTTAAAACTATTCATCTTTAATCAAATGACAATTTATTGAAAATAATGTATCTCAGGACTAAATATTCAGGGTATAGTATTGATTTTCTCAATTTTTATTTGTCATTCCCTCATGGACATCATGTTATGGGGTATGACTACAGCTCTCATCACTCCTCTGTCTAAGCCACTTTTTGTCAGGTCACATGAGTATTTCTTTAGAGGCTCCCATCTAGATTGTCTATTTGTTGCTGTTGTTTTTCTGTACTGACTCACTGAGCAGAGATATTATAGTTTTCTTTTTGATTATATAAAGATAAGTACATTCTTATCTTAAATAAAACTAAGTGATCTTGAGGCACCTGGGTGGCTCAGTCGTTAAGCATCAGCCTTCGGACCAGGTCATGATCACAAGGTCCTAGGATCGAGCCCAGCATTGGGTTCTCTGCTCAGTGGGAGTCTGCTTCTCCCTCTGCCTCTCCCCTGCTTGTATACCCTCTCTGTCAAAAATAAATAAATAAGATCTTTTTAAAAAAGACTAAGTGTGATATATGTGACACACACACAATGGAATACTATGCAGCCATCAAAAAGAATGAAATCTTGACATTTGCAACAATGTGGATGGAACTGGAGGGTATTATGCTGAGCAAAATAAGTCAATCAAAGAAAGACAATTATCATATGATTTCTCTGATATGAGGAATTCAGGAGGCAGGGTGGGAGGTTGTGAGGGGTAGGGAGAAAAAAAATGAAACAAGATGGGAACTGGGGAGGATGACAAACCATAAGAGACTCTTAATCTCAGGAAACAAACTGAAGGTTGGTGGGGGGTGAGTGGGAGGGATAGGGTGGCTGGGTGATGGAAAAAAAAACAAAAATTTTTAATAAAATAAAAAAGGACTAAGTGTTCAAAGTACTTTCTAGAAATATTTCCGTGTATGCAAAATGAAAAATTTAACAGCACCATGTGACTTTTTAGGTACTTTGTCAGTTTACCGGACACCTGCTTAGACATAGACCCACAGCCTCAGAAAATACTGGTAACAGTAGTTAACAGCTGATATTTGCTGACTGTTTTCCAAGGTCACATTAAATGCTTTACAAGCTCTAGCATAAGTCCTGTTGTTATGTACACTTTTCAGGCACCAAAACTGAATCCCATAAAAGTCAAGTCCCTTACCAAAGAGCACACAATTACCATGAAGTAGAAGCCACTTTCACACTCAGGATATCTGCTTCTAGAATCTGTGCTCTTGGATGTTGGGTTCTCCTATCTTCTTTCAAAGACCCCTGTAGACTGGTCCCTCCATAAACACCAGAGTACCTGATGTAGTCATCAAAATCTGTTAGCAGTTCTACCAAGGACAAGCTTCTTTTAGTCCAGAGTCTTCTCTGGCCAAAGATGACCAAGGCATAAAAATACTGAGTAAAACTAGCCCTCTGTCCCGGGCGCTTACCAGAAAGACCAGAAATTCAAGCAATTATTCCCTGTGACAGTGGAAAAGTAACAAAATTTTAAAAAACAAATTCACTGAGAAGTATTTCATATGTTTATTGGAATAAATCCAAAATTTTGGTTAGTGACATTTCATCGATTCTACCTGTCATAGCTCCCCGAGGATGCCACACCCCTGTAGAAGCAGATAGAGTTTTTTTTAACTCTTTTTGTGTCACTCATTTCCCAACACAGCACAAAGCGCAATATTTGGCACATTCCCAAATGTTTAAAGATGGATTATCCATTTTTACTTTGTCTTATTCAATTCCTTTGCAGTCACATTAAGAGGAGCTAGTATGTCCGCAGAAAGTTCCAGATAATGAATGAGTGAATGAATGAATGAGTGATAACCAAATGAATAATTTTTCCAAAATCAGCTTTAAAACCCAGCTATCATAAGTTTGGTGAACCAAGTTAAAACTTCATTATTCATATACAAGTAACATAAGAGAACCAACCACTTCTTCAGCATGTGAAATAGAAATAGACATCAAGAGGCAGTCTCTTCAGCTCTCAGCTAACGATGACCATGGGGAAAACTGGCCTCACTGGAGGATGTGAGAAAATTACAAGCCAGGGTCAGGAGGTCAGCTGCCTGCACAATTTTATATATCTCCAGACAGTGGGTATTAGATATATTTATGGCCTTTCAGAGCAGAGTAGTCTGTAATGCAATTTTAGCTCATCTAATTGAGAAAGAAAAATGGGGAATGTTTTCCAGACATGTCTGCTTAAGCCTCCCCTGGATCCATGACATTTGTATCAATACAGGAAGTCAGGGGGTAAATTGAATTTATAGACTTGTGAAGAATAAATCAATTTCCCATGGAAAAACCCTAGTACCAGAGCTTATACGTAAGCCTCCTCCTTGGCTATTTTTATTTGTACTTGCTTAGGGCATGATACAAAAACAAAGAACTGCAACAGGTCTAAATGAGTCATTTTGGGCAATGGAACCACTTGAGAGATTTATCTCTAATAACGGAACTTTCCTATTTCTACATTTGCCTTGATTACACAGCAAGCTATGGAATTTCAATAACACTTATTTTTTTCTAAAATCACTCTTAAGATAGTGAAATAGGACAAAGGAGAACATTTTTAGTCATTTGTCCTTGTAACATAAGTTCAAATTCCTTCTTACGTTTTTCTCTTGAGTAAAAGATGCATTTAAAAATTCTGAGAAATTGTGATGGTTTAGAGAGACCCATATAGATCCAAGTGACTGAAATGAGCAATGTTCACATCTAAAGAGGTCAGACATCTTTTCATGTTGTACTGGGAAAGGCTGTAGCAGGAAGCAGGTGGTCATTCACATGAGCAAATACAAGAAGTTCAATGGCAGGACTAGTCCCAAGAGTGTGGGAAGCCTAAGAAGAGGGTGGTGAAAGTCACCAGAACTAACACTATTCTAGGTTCTTAGGGGCAAGAGAAAGGACTGAGATGCCATAGGTTGTCACCATAGGAGGGCCAGGTAGAAGAAGGTGAGCTGTAGCCAGACTCAAGATGCCCCAGGGAGATGGGAATATATGCCCCCTCCTCTCTGTGATCTCTCACTGATACAAACACCACTAGAAGTTAACAAGTAAGAGGTAAAGTTAATTTGTCCAAGACAGATCCCCAAAGACTGATCTCCAAGCAAAATAGCAGGCCTCCATCTAACTTCCATGGAAAACTGCAATAGCCCATGCTTACGGCCACATATCATGGACAAACTCATGGCTTTGACCCCCAAAGCTGGAGCTCTTCCCACACAAACACCCAGCTGAAAGGAAACACTAGGGTCAAAGTGTTTGTCACATTGTGCAGCCCCTAATCAGAGTGAAGAAATCTGGGCTTCCCTAATCATGCGGCTAAAAATGCCACTACTCCTGGGTGTCTGGGTGGCTCAGTTGGCTAGGCGACTGCCTTAGGCTCAGGTCCTGATCCTGGAGCAGGGGATCAAGTCCCACATCAGGCTTTCTCTCCAGCCAGGAGTCTTCTTCTCCCCCTGACCCTCCTTGTTCTCATGTTCTCTCCCTCTCTCACCCTCTCTCTCTCTCAAATAAATAAATAAAATCTTAAAAAAAAAATACCACAACCCAAGGTTGTATAACGACATCCAACCACGGTAGACTTCTATATATTTCTTGAGAACGGATGGGAAATGAGGCATCCGTATTTCATGATACGGGTGCTTTCATTTTCTAGTTTGAAGTGAGTGAGGAAGCTGTGTTGATGTGATGCAAAGAGGTCAGCCCCCACACACATTTGGAGGGGTAGACTGTGACTGAGACTATATTGGATTTTAGAATCTCTCTGTCTCTCTGTCTCTGTGTGTGTGTGTCTCTCTCTCTCTTGTGTTCCACCTGTAATTGATTTAATCTTTGTGGCAGTACTGAAGAGGATGGGGGAAGAACACTGCTGATGAACTGATTTCTGCCCATCTCTGTGCCCATTTTCATACTTTCCATCAGCTTTATGTCTAGCAAGGTTTCAGGGAACTTTAGCTGTGCTCCCTCTTCTGTCAAACACACGCCAGGAATAGCAGTGTAAGTAACTGTACTAGTAGCTACCAGGTCTACCACTTGTAAATTTTCTGTATGTGCACTGTTTTTCACATTCCTCCTTTAATTCTTTAAACAACCTTCATTTGGCATTGTAAGTATGAAAAATGGAAGCTTTAGAGGAGATCAGTAACTTGCCTCTTTTCATATGGCTGGTAAGTGTCAGGGCATACTTAAAATCTAGGTTCAAACTCAATTACTGAACTATACTCCAGCACACTAATCATAGGGTTTTGAAATGGCCTTGACCTTGAAGCCAAAGGACCTTGCTCTTAGTCCTGGAGACAAACAGGAGACACCCTGGTGTCTGGGGCCATGTGCAAAGGAGAACAAAAGAAGTATTGGAGGTTATAGATGTTGAAACTGAAGAAATCTTTAGAGATGTGAGGCCCAGTTGTTTGTTTGGAATAACCACCTTCAATTTCTGACATCATTACCAGGGAAGCTAGAACCCTGACACCCCAGACCCCCAAGATGAGTTAAGACAGATGCTTCTAGAAAAGCCAGGAGACCTCTGGCTGAGCATCACTGGTGAGACTACAGTCTACAGAGACTCTCGTCTCTGAGAAAAGAAGTATGCCCCAGGGAGTTTTTCTCAGTTTCTGCCAATAACCAAACCATTTTACCTGCTAATTGCTCACCCAATTAATACAAAGTTAGACCCCAACTACTTTCTTTGACTCGTAGTGTGACAGGAATACAAAGAGATCAAGACTCTGCACACAGCCCTGAACCTCAGCATAGATGCCCAATCTCTCTGCATCCACATCTTCATTTGGAACATGGTGAGGACAACATCTTCCCTGTTTCACCTCAGGACTATTATGTAGATGGGACAAGACAGGGTATGTAAAGTCTGCAGCATGCTAAGTTGTAGGTCTCTGATCAAATAATTCATTTGTATTATGGCCTTGCTTTGTGGCCAGCAGTATTGAGAGAGACAATGGTAAGGATTGGAGCTGTTGAAGAACCTTGACGTCTTTGAAAAAATAGAAGGTGTTGCTTCATAAAATGAATGCTTAATATAAACTGTCTTCCCATGCCAAATGAATTTAACCTTTGCTCAATTCCCAGCAGGCTTCAATATGGCTGTCCCCCTATGGAACGGTTTCAGCAGAGCAGCTGTATAAAAGACCAGAGCTCTGTGATGTCATGTCTTCTGGGGTCACTATGCTCCCTTACACTTTGAAAGGGATGTCAACATATTTCAAATTTGACTTTGGTAGTTTAACTTGTGATCAAACATATGGCTATCCACAATTATTTCAGGACTATCTAGGAATAGTCCTGATTCCTAGGGCCACTGAAACAGGCTGTTTTGGGAAACTATGAAACCCAGTGAGCTTCAACACTGGATGGTTCTCACGAGAGAGCTTGCCCATCCAACTCCACTGATTAAATCCTGCTGTTTATTTTTAAGTGGCCATAAAAACCTTTGGGAAAGAAATAAATGATTAAAAATCACTTTAAGTTTCCAAGCCATTAACATCAGAGTGATGACAGCAACTGTTTCCACTAAGTCTATTTTTAATCAGCTCTTCATTTTAAAAATCATTTAACTCTGATTTTCATTTTTAAAAAAAGGACACCATTGATCGTGTTGCTTTTCTAGACTATAAATCCATATACGTCAGGGGCAATTCCTTATTGAGTAGTGTTGAAGATTGGGTTTCAGTTAGCTAGCAACCAGAAGGACTGTTGTTTTCATTATCTGCAAGTGACCAAATGACTTCCTTTTCAGCGAGGGACACAGACCCCTCTAAGCTTGGGTTTTGTTATCTAACAAGTGAAGGAGAGGAGCCAGATGATTTGTCAGGTTCCTTCGAACCCTGACATTGTCGGGCTCTAGGATTCTTCCAGGACTGGTTATTTTTAACAACAGAAAAAGCAGCGAAGATAACCAGAGTAGGGTCTGCCACGTTGTGATGTCAGTCCACCCATGCCAATGTGTTCCCCTGTGCACGCGGTTTTCCTGGAAGGTGCCATAACTGACTTGTGCTCCTTCATATTTTTGCAGTTCCTTCATGTTCGATGGCTCCTCTGCCTTCCTTTGCCCCATTAGCTCAGTTGGGCCCTGAGCACCTGCAGCCAGTTCTCTCCAGCTGAGGTCTCTGAGGCACAACTGATGATAAAAAGTCTCAATTCATCTACAGAGCCACCTCTCCGCCTCATTGCACAGGGGACAGTGGGGTCCAATCAAGCAGCGCGTAGGAAAGTGCTCGGTTCTCATAAGGGAAGAGCCTCCTTGGCAGAGAAATTGCTACTAGCATCTTACTGGCCAAAACTCTAGCACGATTTCCCTTGGATTTTTTTTTCAATTCTGATTAAAATAATAACACAATTCTCCCCCTGTCTTTCCTTGATAGATATTTGTTGTCTTTTCTAATTCTATAATCACTGCTTGTGGGCTTATGTATACAGATGGGAAAGTATATTTCCCAAAAAGGAGGGATGTGTGAAGGAAATGAAATGAGACCTCCCAAGGCTGTGCTTAAAGACTGACTTACAGGCCCACGTTGGGGTTTGGCTTTGTTGTGGGAGTTATGCAGAGTATGGGAAGGGCCTGAATTATCCCAGAGCAACACAGGAATATTTTAGGGGTCACAGTGAGGGGTGAAAGGGTTGGGGAAGATGAGGTCAAAAGAGAGACTCCTAGAGAATAGAGTCATCTCTTGCAATAGTTCCTTCAGTACCTGCCATGAGGTTTGCAGTGTGGTTCCTCTTCTCCATGAATCCATGGTATCTTCAGGGAAATTCTTATTTAGTGATATGTGATATCTATTTTTCAGACTTCTGAAATGCACAGTCTTGCTTCAAAATGCACACAGGAGAAAAAAAAATAGGCCACCTGATGGATAGCAGCTCATATGGTTACAGATATTTCTATGTCCACAGTTTTCCCTAGAAGTAAATCTCGGGAGGGAGGATTGTGCCATTCAGTTTGATTTGTTGAAAGAGGACTCTAAGGCAAACAAAGGGAGGGGCCAATTATTCCAGGTACTTGCACCATGATTTGGTTAAATATATGTTATAGAATGGGAGAGCCTGGTGGTGGGCACTGAGGGCACCTACAGCATGGAGCACTGGGTGTGGGGCATAAACAATGAATCTTGGAACACTAAAAAAAAATAAAATAAATAAAAAGCAAAAAAATATATATGTTATAGAAAATAGGGCCATCTGACCATTTTTCCGTGGAACTATTGTGACTGTGGAAACAGAAATCAATCATAAAATGGTAAAAAAGGAAACATTCATTCAACAAATAACTCATGCACACTTACTTTGTGGCACTGGGGACCATGCTGAAGAATCCCACCTGCATGTGGCCCCCACCTTGAGGTGTTTATACCTCAGCCAGAGAGACACCTATTGAATAGCATAATTACTATTATAATAGATGTCATAAAGAAGCGCACAAATAATAAGAAAGAATATCACAGGGAGATCTGCCCTGGTCTGGGATGTCAGGGAAATTTCTCTACGAACATAATATTTAGTAAAAATCTGATGATTGGGAAAATATATTCAATCTGCAGGGGAAAAAAGAGCAACAAAAGAGCATAAATAAAGGCCCTGAGGTGGCAAAGCAGGATGACACATTCATAGAATGAACTTGGAGAAGAGAGGAAAAAGGGGTGGGGTGTTCAGGAAAGTAAATCACTTAGTCCTAAAACTAGAGTGAACAACTTACCCTAGTTTGCCTTAGATTTTTCCAGATTGAGCACTGAGAGTACTATATTCCCAGAAACCCCTCTATCTCAAGCAAATGGGGAGAGTTTCCCGACAATTTTAAGGCTAACAGGCCCATGTGTTGGGAACCCCCTCTGTCTTGGGCACACCAAGATAGCTAACCGTAAGTGGAAATGGTACAACCTGATTTGAGTTATAGATGATGGGCCTTGACTGGCTGTGGGGGCAATTCCCAAGTGTGCCACTTGCACAACTTAGTGACTAAGGGGACCTTTCGCTAAGACAAGGACCAGGAAGAGGAAGTCAGAATGGAAGTGAACAATCACGAGCTAGGTGTGGATATGTCAGTTAGTTTTTGTAAAACAGGTCTACTAATAAAAAGAATGATTTGGGGATAGAAGGAAAGTTAACTTAACTGAGGTTCAAAGCTAAGTTTCCAGAAACTCTGCTGCTACTTCCACCACAGTGTGAAGAAAACAGGTTTGACAAGGTCTTGTCCCCAGAGACTTCTGAACTTGGGGATGGCCAGATCTCCAAACATCAAATCCAGCTTTTTTGGCCACCCTGTCTGACATGTCAGACCCATGCCAACATTGACATTTCAAATAATGAAAAAGTCGTTAAAATTCTAAATCCAGGGCACTTGGGTGGTTTAGTCAGTTAAGTGTCTACCTTTAGCTTAGATGATGATCCCAGGGTCTCGAGATCAAGGACCGCAATGGGCTCCCTACTAGGTAGGGAGTCTGCTTCTCCCTATGCTCTTCCCTCACTGCTTGTACTTGCTCTCTCTCTTGCTCTCTCTAACAAATAAATAGGTAAAATCTTAAAAGGAAAAAAAAAATGTCTGCCTTTGGTGCAGGTCATGATCCCAGAGTCCTGGGATCAAGCCCTTGTAAGGCTCCCTGCTCAATGAGCTTTCTCCTTCTCCCTCTTCCCCTCTTCCCAGCTTGTTCTCTCTCTCTTAAGTAAGTACTTCTTCTCCCTCTCCCTCTTACCTGCTTCTTAGCTTGTGTTCTCTCTCTCTCTCTCTCTTTCTCTCTCTCTCTCTCTCTCTCTTAAGTACGTAAATAAATAAATATTTTTAAAAACTTTCTCAATCCAATAAATAAAAAGAAAATCAAGTGTGAAATAAAAATTTTGGAGAATTTATAAAGTGATCCCAAAATAATCACACTGGCAAGCACTGTGAAAGCTCCTGTGTCACAAAATCCTGCCTCTGTTTTTGAACATGTGAAAAACAGTATTCAAGCAACTGTACCAGATATTAATAGACAATGATACTTGATTTTACCTTTATGAGGTTCTGAAGGTCCCAGGGTATTGTCACAGCATGGGAATTATACACAGAGAAATGAAGCTCCACAGTGTCATGACTGGTCATGAACTCAGAAGTGTACAGTGAATAGACTGGGGTTTGGCTGAGTTTTATCATCCTGGTCAAGAATATAATGTCCAAGTTGCTTCCTGATATTTCAAGGGTCTTGAGCTACTTTAGCCTATCAGACATACAATCATACATAGGTTGGATGTGTGAAGCTTGGGTTGTATGCTGGCAAGTGTGATCTTCTGCAAGTAGCTATTATTCCATGGACAGAACAATTACAATCAGTCAATGAGGAAGCCAAGGTTCTGGAGTCAGATTTGTGTGTTGTATGACTATATTGACAAATATAACATGGAATTAGATCCACCTTTCAATGATTTTTAAAATATTTTATCTATTTATTTGACAGAGAGAAACACAGCTAGAGATGGAACACAAGCAGGGGGAGTCAGAGAGGGAGAAGCAGGCCTCCCACCAAGCAGGATGCGGGGCTTGATCCTGGGACTCCAGGATTATGACCTGAAGCAAAGGGAGGTGCCCGATGACTGAGCCACCCAGGCGCCCTGACAAATTCAATTTTAAGCCAAACACTATAATAAGAGATGAGGAAGGACACTATATCATAATTAAAGGCTCCATCCAACAAGAAGATCTAACAATTATAAACATTTATGCACCTAACATAGGTCAGTTATATAAGTCAGTTACAGAAGCTAAATATATAAAAAAAATCAAAGAAACATGTTGAGAATAATACAATAATAGTAGGGAAATTTAACAACCTACTCACTGCAATGAACCAATCATCTGAGCAGAAGAGCAACAAGGAAATAAAGGCCTTGAATGACACACTGAACCAGATGGACTTCACAGATCTATTCAGGACATTCCATCCTAAAGCAACAGAATACACATTCTTCTTGAGTGCACTTGCAACATTCTCCAGAATAGATCACATCCTGGGTCACAAATCAGGTCTCAACTGGTACCAAAAGATTAGGATCATCTCCTGCATATTTTTGGGCAACAATGCTTTGAAACTTGAACTCAATCACAAGAGGAGATTTGGAAAGAAGGCAAATAAATGGGAGCTAAAGAGTACCTACTAAAGAATGAACGGGTCAACCAGGAAAATAAAGAAGAATTTGGAATATTCATGGAAACAAATGAAAATGAAAACACAACTGTTTAAAATCTTTGGGATGCAACAAAGGCAGTCCTAAAAGGGAAGTATACAGCACTGCAAGCCCTTCTTAAGGAACAAGATGGTCTCAAATATACAGCTTAACCCTACACTTAATGGAGCTGGAAAAAGAACAGCAAGGAAAGTCTAAACCCAGCAGGAGAGGAGAAATAAAAAAGATCAGAGGAGAAATCGATGAAATAGAAACAAAAAAAAAACAGTAGAATAAATCAACAAAACTAGGAGCTCATTCTTTGAAAAAAATTACTAAGTTTGATAAACCTCTCACCAGACTTAACAAGAAGAAAAGAGAAAGGACCCAAATAAATAAAATCATGAATAAAAAAGGAGAGATCACAACCAATACCAAAGAAATGCAAACAATTTTCAGAACATATTATGAATAACTATATGCCTACAAATTAGACAGTCTGGAAGAAATGGATGCATTTCTAGAAATGTATGAACTACAAAAACTGAACCAGAAAGAAATAGAAAACATGAACAGGCACATAACCAGCAAGGAAATTGAAAGAGTAATCAAAAGTCTCCCAACAAGAGCCCAGGGCCTGATGGCACCCAAGGGGAATTCTACCAAATATTTAAAGAAGAATTAAGACCTATTCTTCTGAAGCTGTTTCAAAAAATATAAATGGAAGGAAAACTTCCAAACTCTTTCTATGAGGTTAGCATTACCTTGATCCCAAAACCAAAAACCCACCAAAAAGAATTACAGACCAATATACTTGATGACTATGGATGCCAAAATTCTCATCAAAATAATAGGACCCAACAGTTTACATTAAAAGGATTATTCACCATGATGAAGTGACATTTATTCCTGGGCTTTACAAGTGGTTCAATATCCACAAATCAACCAATGTGATACACTACATAAATAAAAGAAAGGACAAGAACCATATGATCTTCTCAGTAGATGCAGAAAAAACATTTGATAAAGTACATCCTTCCTTGATTAAAACTCTTCACAGTGTAGGGATAAAGGGTATATACCTCAATATCATAAAAACTGTTTCTGAAAAACCCACAACAAATGTAATTCTCCATAGGAAAAACTGAGACCTTTTCCCCTAAGGTCAGGAACATGGCAGGGATGTCCACTATCACCACTGTTGTTCAACATAGTACTAGAAGTCCTAACCTTAGTAGTCAGACAACAAAAAGAAATAGACGACATATAAATTGGCAAAGAAGAAGTCAAACTCTCATTGTTTGCAGACAACATGATACTCTATGTGGAAAAATTAGTCACCCCAAAATTTCTAGAACTCATACAGGAATTCAGTAAAGTTGCAGGATATAAAATCAATGCACAGAAATTTATTGCACTTCTATACACTAAAAATGAGACAGAAGAAAGGGAAATTAAGTAATAAATCCCATTTACAACTGCACCCCAAATCATACAATACCTAGGAATAAACCTAACCAAAGAGGCAAAAGATCTATACTCAGAAAAATATAGAGTACTCATAAAAGAAATTGAGAAGACATAAAGTAATGGGAAAACATTCTATGCTCATGTAATGGAAGAACAAATACTGTTAAAATGCCTATGCCACCCAGAGCAATATAAACATTCAAAGAAATCCCTACCAAAATGCCATCAATGTTTTCCACATAGCTGGAACAAATAATCCTAAAATTTAATTTATAATTAAATTCTGGCTATTCTAAACCAGAAAGGACCCTGAATCGCCAATGTAATGTTGAAAACCAGAGCTGGTGGCATCACAGTTCCAGACTTCAAGTTCTATTACAAAGCTGTAATCATCAAGACAATGTACTGGCACAAAAACAGACAGACACACAGATCAATGGAATAAATTAGAGAGCCCAGAAATAGACCCTAAACTCTATGGTCAACTCATCTTCAACAAAGCAGGAAAGAATATCCAATGGAAAAGAGACAATCTCTTCAACAAATGGTGTTGGGAAAATTGGACAACCATATGTAGAAGAATGAAACTGGACTATTTCCTTACACCGCACACAAAAATAGACTCAAATGGATATAAGACCCAAATGTGATACAGGAATCCATCAAAATCCTTGATGAAAACATAGGCAGCAACCTCTGTGACCTCAGCTGCACAACTTCCTGGTAGACATTTTTCCAAAGTCAAGGGAAACAAAAGCAAAAATGAACCATTGGGACTTCATCAAGATAAAAAACTTTTGCACAGCAAAGGAAGTAGTCACCAAAACCTAAAGACAGCTGACAGAATGGGAGAAGATATTTGTAAATGACATATCAGATAAAGGACTAGTATCCAAATGTAAAAAGAGCTTATCAAACTCAACACCCTTAGAACAAATAATCCAGTCAAGAAATGTGCAGAAGACATGAACAGGCATTTCTCCAAAGGAGACATACAAATGAAAAACAGACACATGAAAAAATGTCCCACATCACTCAGCATCAGAAAAACATAAATCAAAACCATGTGACAGGTGTGAAATACCATCTCATACTGTCAGAATGGCTAAAATGAACAGCTGAGAAATCACCAGATGTTGGCAAGGATGTGGAGAAAGGCAAACACTCTTACACCATTGGTGGGAATGAAAATTGGTACAGCCACTCTAGAAAACAGTATGGCGGTTCCTCAAAAACTTAAAAATGGAACTGCTCTAAAACCCACCAATTATACTACTAGGTATTTATCCAAAGGATACAAACATAGTGATACAAAGGGGCACATACACTCCAATGTTTGTAACAACAATTTCCACAGTAGCCAAACTATGGAAAGAGCCATATGTCCGTTGACAGATGAATGGACAAAGAATATATGGTATATATATACCATAAAGATATCATATCTTTATGGTATATATATATATATAATGGAACATTATGCAGCCATCAAAAATGAAATCTTGCCATTTGCAATGACATGGATGGAACTAGAGGGTATTACGCTAATTGAAATAAGTCAATCAGATAAAAACAATTATCATATGATCTCACTCATATGTGGAATTTAATAAACAAGGCAGAGGCTGATAGGGGAAAGGAGGGAAAATGAAACAAGACAAAACCAGGGAGGGAGAGAAACCATAAGGGACTCTAAATCTTGGGAAACAAACTGAGGGTTGCTGGAGGGGAGGTGAGTGGAGGGATGGGGTAACTGGGTGATGGACATTGGGGAGGGTAATGTTGTAATGAGCACTGGGTATTATATAAGACTGATGAATCACAGACCTATACCCCTGAAACAAATAATACATTATATGTTAATTAATTGCATTTAATTTTTTTTCCTCTCTCACCATAATGCTTTGATTTATTTTATTTTATTTTTTTTTATTGTTACTAAAATTTTTTTTTCCAGTGTTCCAAGATTCATTCAATTTTTTAAAAAATTAGTGCCTTCCCTCCCAGGCTCCTCACCTTGGTCCTATCCACTCTCATCTCCCATATATATAACTGGGAAGAGGCAGAAGGCAAAATATT
This sequence comes from Spilogale gracilis, assembly GCA_004023965.1. Taxonomy (NCBI): domain Eukaryota; kingdom Metazoa; phylum Chordata; class Mammalia; order Carnivora; family Mephitidae; genus Spilogale; species Spilogale gracilis. Next base: position 2,311 of record PITA01030193.1, on the reverse strand, counting down.
TTTTCAGTGTTGTCTGATTTATCTATTTTCAATTGTTAGTTACTGGGCATAACATAATTCTTTTTACAAAAGAAACAGTTTCTATGAAGGTTCCAGTTAGCAATGCTTTAAGACCTGATGGGAGATATGTCCATACAGAAGTTCATTTTAAGCTTTCCACATTCTTTTCCTCCTACCCTCCCCTTTCCTCACAGCCATCCAGTGGGAAGATCTGCCCCTCGGTCCTATAAATGCATCTGACAGGTAGGAGCAGAACCACAACCTCCATTGAGTCTGAAATGGTAGTCCTGTCATTGCAGAAAAACTAAAAACTCTCTTCTCACAGCCTGGCCTCCCCTTGCCGTGCATCTGTATAGACTACTCTTGTCCTTCATGTGCGAAAATCCTTCGTACATGTGATTTCAGTGCTGGAATTCTTTCTTTGTTATAAAAAACAGGTTTAGTTTAATTATCAAGATGATGTGGAAAATCCCCATGGAAAAGTCTCAGTGGGTGGGTGTCTCATGTTCATATCTGAGGGGCCTGCAGTCTGTTTAGTGGGGGCTCCCCATGGCTCTCACTTTTACACACCCCTGGTACCACCCACAGTACCAGGAAGGGTCAAAAATTGTTTAAAAACACCACAAAGTATCTCTAGGAATTGAGGAATCTTCACCATTTTCCTTTATGTCTCAGCAGTGCCAAGAATGGAGGATAGAAAATTTGGCAGCTTTTGTGTATTTATGGTGGATTTTCCACTGTAATCAACCACCCAACAAGTACTTTACTGCGTGAAGCCTAGCTTTCCAAGTACCATAGCAAAACCATCAGCTCTGTATTTTCTGCCTTTATTTGATTAACAGAGCTGCTCTTAGGAATTAGGAAAAATTCTTCAAACATATTTTAAGGCCTGAAGTCTTAATTCCATTCCCCTACCTTTATATATTCACAAGCGTTTCTCACCTGATGTCATGGGTACACATAACCCTTCTTGGTTCTAACAAGTTTATCGAGCTGATGGTTTGAATAAATATAATGGTAAAGTTTAGAGAAAGATAAAACTGCCTTTAAAATTCTTCTCTATCACAAGGAAAACATTTGGACTCTGTGACAGGATGATTTTCTTCCTTTTGGCCCCTTATGGTGGATATTTACTGATCTTAACATATGTATGCCCTAGAATACTATGGGGCTACCATATTGAATTTGTGCAGAAGCTAAAAGCAAGAGCCATGCAAGAGATGCAATTTGTAATCACGTTTGCACTGGATTGGAATTTGAATGGGAGGCTTAGGGTTAATGAATTCTTTCTTTTGAGCAGGGAGGAAAGGTGTAAATGAAGGCATCATAAGACTTACAAAAGGGGTATAAATCAAGATTTCACCTTTGTAGTTCAGAGAATCTGGGTGTGGCTGAGGCTGATGTGAGACACTATGGAAGCTGGACATATTAACACACATCAGACCTTGAAAGAAACTAAAGTGAATGCAGAAGACTCTGACATACCACTCAAGAGCCTTTTAAAACACACACGGAGAGGTTTTTTTAAATGTTACTTAAGAAGTCACTACAGAAGCATGAACAACAACAAAAGACCCAACTGGGGGAGGGGGAGAGGCAAGGGTTATAGTGTAACAACTTTTTTTTAAATTAAATTTTTTGTCAATTTTAGTCAATATTTACCCTGCAATATTGGCTTTTGGAGTAGAATTCAGTTATTCATCACTTACATAGAACACCCAGCAATCATCATAAGAGGTGCCCTTCTTAATGGCCATCACCCGTCTATTCCATCCCTCACCCACCTCCCTCCACTAATCTTCAGTTTGTTCTCTATCATTAAGAGTCTCTTGTGGGGGGCGCCTGGGTGGCTCAGTTGGTTAAGCGACTGCCTTCAGCTCAGCTGAGACCAGGGATTGAGCCCCCACCTCGGGGTCCCTGCTCGGCAGGGAGTAAGCTTCTCCCTCTGCCCCTCTCCCCACTCATGCATTCACTTTCTCTCTGTAAAATAAATAAATAAAATCTTTAAAAGAAAAGAAGAGTTTCTTATGGTTTGCTTTCCTATCTCCATCTTTTTCCTGGTCCCAGATGTTCATCTGTTTTCTTTTTTAAATTCCACATATGAGTGAGATCATAGGGTATTTGTCCTTCACAGAGTAACAACTTCTGTGTTCTTGTAAATTACCTCTTTGGTGTCCTTTGTATTGGGACCCTATTTCTTAGCTCCACCCCACGTGTGAGCAGTGACTGGATGGCAGAAAATGCTGCGCCAATGTAGAGCAGCTGTGTTGGCCATTACTCTGAAAGGTTTTTTTTGTTTGTTTGTTTGTTT
>PITA01030192.1:0-16824 GCA_004023965.1 Spilogale gracilis | reverse complement strand
GGTGCGAAACTGGCATCTCCTCTTTCTACTGATTGGTCTTTATCCTAAAAACAAAGCACAATATTCTTGACAGGGCCTCAGGACGCTCGCTCTAGGCCAAACCGAGACTCCTTGCGGTCCTTAAAAGAGCCTGCTTCCTCCTCTCTCTCTGCCTGCCTCTCTGCCTGCCTGTGATCTCTCTGTGTCAAATAAATAAAAAATCTTAAAAAAAAAAAGTGTACTTTTTGTACTTTCCCTTTAAATTGCCTGCAGCTCTGTGGAGGAGACTGTCAAGGCTCTTAAATAGTTAAATAAAAGGCTTAATATAAGAAATAGAACTGTATTAACAAGAACATTGCCACGCACACAAAGGATCCATAAATAAAGAGTTCTGCATCCAGTCATGGAAAAGAGCCTTGAGCAAGCACTTTTACCTTTGCTAAATAACATCTTTCTCCTTGATGCCAGACAGACTAACTTTGGGTCATTGTATTAATAATGTAACTAAAACTTTGTACACAACTCATCTAAGCCTTTCAATTGCTTTCTTGTAAGACCTGCTTAAAAAACACCGTATCATTAGTCTACCCTATATCGTCTAAGCACCAAATGTAAAAGATTGTAGAAAACCTTTCTAATTAACATGTCCTTGGTTCGTTTAAGGAGTTAACTCTAAATTGTAGATAGGTGCACCTGCAAAGACATGTTTCACTGATTAAAGCACCATGTTTCACAAAAGCACTGTTTCTCTAACAAAGACATTGTGTAGTCAAAAATTATTCTCTGTAAAAAAATTTTTTTCCTTTATGAGAATCTTTAACTTGTTGCCTATAAATAAAGACACTGAAAGCCATCAAGGCGGAAATGCCTGGCAGTGATTGTTAAGGAATCTCCCGGGCTCTCTCGTTCTCCGAAACCGTCCTTCCTTCAGGGACTCCTGGTTCAGCCAGAGCAGGCCCCCGGCACCGTAAGACCGCTATAAACTAGCGGGACCCAAACTGCAGGCCCCTCAAGTATGGCAGAATCTACAAATTCATGTACACACCAAGTATGCTCTGTATATAATAAAATTGTGAAACATACACTATTTTCAATGCTGTTAAAATGAAGTGTGTAGTATCATTCTAAAAGTTAAAAACTGAACTACCCTCTAATCCAACTAATACACTACTGGGTATTTACCCAAAGGGATACATGTACCCCCTACATTTACAGCAGCATTATTTACAACATCTTAGACATGGAAGCAGCCCAAGTGTCCATCAACTGATGAATGGCTAAAGAAGATGTGATACACATAGACACACACACACACACACACACACACACACACACACACACACACACTGAAATACTACTCAGCCAGAAAAAGGAATGAAATCTTGCCATTTACAATGACATGGATGGAACTACTATAATGTTAAGTGAAATAAGTCAGACAGAGAAAGACAAATACCAAATTTCACTCATGTGAAATTTAAGAAACAAAATAAAAAAGCAAAGGAAAAAAACAAGTGAAAGAAACTCAAATCAAGAAACAGATTTTTAATTACAGAGAACATTCTGATGGTTCCAGAGGGAATGGGGATGTGTGGGTGTGTGAGTTAAATAGGTGATGGAAATTAAGGAGTGCACTTGGTGTGATGAGTATCAGGTGGTACTTGGAACTGAGGAATTACTATATTGTACACCTAAAACTAACCTAACACTGTATGTTAACAAACTCTAATTAAAATAAAAATTTAAAAACAAAACAAAAAAACAACAAAGAAATGCAGAGACAGTTATATCCAATCTGACTTTTCATTTATTGGAAATAAACTACATATACTTCCAATATTTTATTTGTGGAGATAGGCTTGCAACTAGCAGCATGAAATTATTCCTTTTGTCATTTAGAAATAAAACAGAACAATTATTTAAAAACCTTTCAATTTTTTTAAGTACAAAAATGCAAGAATTCCAAATTTAAGGTTAAAAAGTCAGTTCTTATCTATTTTGATGCCATAAACATAATTTCAATCTACATTGTAATATATACTCATTTGAAAATATGGCAAATAATGCTTTATCTTACATTACTGTGTCATTTGTTAAAAAGGAAAAGGCTGAAATTTGTTTTAATATATTTTGTTTATTATTAAGTGAACTACATAAGTAATTTAAAAATAAAGTACATTTTACTTAAAATTATTCCTTATACCACATGAAATCCATCAAAAGAATGACATTGGGAAGTGCTGATTCTTTTTATATGACCTAATATATGACCTTTAGGAGACCTACTGTTTGTAAATAAAGGACTTCGGTATAGTAAGTTTAATATCTCATAAATCCCTAACAGCAACATAAATCAGAACTGAGGCCCACTGAGCAAAACTGCAAAGCTATTAGTGATTCTGTGCTGCTTCTACAACTCCATAGTAATCCCTCTATGGAAAATACACTTCGCCAAAAAGTGGTGTACTCTGGCACCACTCTAACTTTGTATTTTATTTCTTTATATTCTCCTTCCTCTAGTTTAATTCACCACCACCATAATAAGCCTAGGGTGAATGTTCACACACTTGTTTTCAGCTAGAGTAGTGCAATAGCTCTTCCCACACCAAAATAGGTTTCATACTGATTTAGAGTGATAACTTTCAAAATCTCTTAATTATGATATTCCTTCACACATGAAGGTACTCTGGGTCCTTACAGTGAGGCCAAAACTCATAAGTCTATAACTCAAGGTCCTCCATGATCTGACCCAAGGCTCCCCCAGTCTCATCTTTTTCTGCACCCTCGATGCTAGAGCCACCCATTTCCCAGAATACATCATGCCTGCTTCAGTCCAGGTTTATTCCGCTCAAGCTGGTCCCTTTGGCTAAATGGCCTTCCTTCCCAAACTCTGACCCAATAAAACCCCAATTGTTGGGGCGCCTGGGTGGCTCAGTTGTTAAGTGTCTGCCTTTAGCTCAGGTTGTGATCCCGGAGTCCTGGGATGAGCCCCACATTGGGTTCCCTGCTGGGTGGGAAGCCTGCTTGCCCTCTCTCACTCCCACTGCTTGTGTTCCCTCTAGCTGTGTTTCTGTCAAATAAATAAATAAAATCTTAAGACAAAAACAAAAAAACCCACTTGTTAAAACCCCCAATTCAAAAACGTTCCTTTTTCAATAATGCCTCCCTGACTTTCTGATAATTCCCAAAGTCATTTATTCATTTAACAAATATTTATTGAGCATGTACAATGCACCAGGTACTATTTAAGTGTTAAAGATACAATGGTGAGTCAAAACAAATGTGGTCTCTGCCTTCACAGAGCTAGTATTTTTCTCATTGGGTTGCTAAGAGAATTAAATGAGATAAAATATATAAAGAACTTAAAACTACTTAAAATACACAACAACCATGTTCAATAAATATTAGCATAACCATACTATCTAAAATAGTTGCCACACACTCATATCCCTTTGACCCTTAAACAGCACAGGTCTGAATTGTTAAATTGTCCACTTAAACTCAGATTATTTACAGTACAGTACTGTAAATGTATTTTCTCTTCCTTATGATTTTCTTAGTAACATTTTTTTCTCTGTAAGAATAGTTTATAATATATACAACATACAAAGTATGCATTAATTGACTATTTATGTTACTGGTAAGGCTTCCAGTCAACAGTAGGCTATTAGCAGTTAAGTTTTTGAGGAGGTAAAAGTTATACTGGGATTTTTGACTGCACGGGGGCTGATGCCCCTAACCCTGGCAATGTTTAAGGGTTAACTATACAAAAAAAAAAAAAAGGTTAACTATACAATGTTACTTTATATTTTACCCTGATTTATTTCTTACTTACAAATTGATACATATTCTATGAAAGAGAGATACATAATAGACGGTGTGTGACCTAGGGGTTTGTTTTTTGTTTTGTTTGTTTTGTTAAAAGATTTTTATTTATTTGACAGAGAGAAACACAGCGCCCAGCAGGAGCCCGATGTGGGACTGATCCCAGGTCTCTGGGATCATGACCTGAGCCGAAGGCAGTCACTTAACCAACTGAGCCACCCAGGTGCCCTGACCTAGGGGTTTTTTTGAGGGGTAAGCCAGGCAGATGAGGTTTCCCTGAGTTCCTTGAGGATATGTAGAGTTAAGCAGGCAAAAGACAGGTACCACCACAGGTCATTCACTGTGCCATTCTTCCTATCTGGTTTTCCACAATACAACTCCTATAATCTTTCAGTTTTTTTCCTAAAAGTAAAATCCTGAGAAGCCAGCTGTGACTATCCCATACCATGATCCCACAACTTTTCCTTTCTTAGCATGTTTTGCATTTATTTAATTTTTTAAAAAGATTTTATTTATTTGTCAGAGAGAGGCACAGCGAGAAAGAGAACACAAACAGGAGGAGTACGAGAGGAAGAAGCAGGCTTCCTGCTTAACAGGGAGCCCAACGTGGGGCTCGATCCCAGGACCCCAGGATCATAACCTGAGCTAAAGGCAGAAGCTTAATGACTGAGCCACCCAGGTGCCCCATATGCTTTGCATTTAAAAATACTCTTTTTGCTTAACGTCTAGACTGTCCACACACACAATATACAAAAAGGCAGGGATCATATCTGTATTATTTACAATATCCCCAGTGCCAATAGTCAATGCAAACTATCAGGCCCTACTCCAACCTAATAAATCAAACTCAGGGAGTGGTGACACAAACCTTCCTACTGATTCTGATTTATGGTAAAGTCTGAAAACCTTGTTTTAGACATCTTAACTATTCAAAACACAACATAATGATGAAAATTTTGAAAAATATAAAATACAAAGCTTTATAATACTGTTTAACACTATTTACTGAGTGCCTACTGCATATACTGCATAAGGAAATAAAAGAATAGCCTCTATAGTTAATTCTCAATTCATAAGAAGCTAATATTTTGCATTCTTTTCATTTTTCCCAGACACACACTCTTACTCTGCACGTATGTGTTTTAACAAGTAGAGAAAATCAAGTTAGTTGTAGGCAAAGTTGAAATTATAGTCATGTATAATGTATCTTTCTAGTCACATTTCCTACTATACATGCTCATTTCCTCATCTCTCCATGCTAAATAAAGGTAATCTGTTACTTACAATACATCCTAGCTACTTTCTACTCACATTCACAACACAGCAGTCTTTGCCTTCCCAAAATGATCTATATAAATCATATTCATCTTTCTAACCCAGCTCAAAGGACACCTTTAGATCCTAAATACCCTAAAGAGTTTAAAGTTTCTCCCTCTCTACTCCTACATTTATCTTTATTTTCAGTGGGAGAGCCAATGCTTCCAAAAACCTCCAAAAACCTTGAACTTTGGTGTCTTAGGCAAGACAGCTTACTTTAGTCTAAAGAAATCATCACATCTTACTAAATTTACTTTTTGCACCAAAAATAAAATTCTCCAACTCACTCTTTCTATGTAGTCCCCCACTTGTCTCAAATTTCAGTTTAAGATCATACTTGTCAGACAGGAAAATGAGACCACAAAATGAATCATTCAAACATGTATATGGCTTGGGCACTGGGAATAACAGGAAAAAGTAGGCACAATGGCTGCCTAGAAAAACCCCACCTTTAAGGGGGAGAAGCAGGTTACCACACAAAGGTAGTGTGATGGATTGTGTATGTGAAGGGTTGTTGTGGAGGCAGACACAGAAGAACCACCTAACAATGCAGTCAGTTAGAAAAAGTTCACAGATTAAATGATTTTTACAATAAACCACTTTCCTAAAAAATGAATGGGAAAAAACAAAAACTGACGAACCTCCTAGAACATGATTACCAGGATTTAGTTTTGACTAGAATATCTTTTTCCCCCCAGAGACCAAAATTTAGATTGCTGATATGATCAGCAATGTGTTTATTAAATGTACTGCAAACCATGTGTAACCCAACTCAATGAAAAACCAACTGAAGTCTCAACTTATTTTGAGACAGGAAGGAGAAAATTTGCAAATATAAGGGTCTTTCTTTTTAAAAGATTTTATTTATTTATTTGACAGAGGGAAACACAGCTAGAGAGGGAACAAAAGCAGGGGGAGCGAAAGAGGGAGAAGCAGGCCTCCCGCCCAGCAGGGAGCCCCATGCGGGGCTCCATCCCAGGATTCCGGGATCATGACCTGAGCCGAAGGACTGAGCCACCCAGGCGCCCCGGAAATACAAGGGTCTCTCAACCAAATGCAGAGAGAGCAAAACAAACGACGGTATTAGAAGCTATCAAAGAGACCGGGACAATCTGACTGCCAACCTGATTTTCAGTCTTCAGATGCCCTGGTCTCCGTCTCCAAACAAAAACTAACCGTTTGTTCTGAGTAATAGTTAAGCCTGCAAGTACATATTTTTAAATTCCCCAAACTGTATGCACCTCCACATTAAAATACGCTCAAGATAAAAATACGTTTCAAAACATGTTTAATTATTTGTCAAAGGCTAGATATCAAAAGGGTCACAGAACGGATGCGGGCCGTCACCCCGTGCTTCACTCCAAAACACACTATCACCCAGGCTTTGCAGTAACGCTAGACAGGCAATAAGGCGCCCAGGCTCTCGCCAATACTTCCCATCTCCCCATCCCCTCTACAAAAAAGAGAAAGAAGAAAGCTTACAAATCTCTATCAGCCCGCCCCACTGTTGCTGGGAGGCAATCGACCTCAAATTGTTCCTGCACAGACCCCTGAAGCCTTAGAAGGAAATGGGGACAGCTGTGAGAGCGGGGGAGAAAGGACATCCGATTAAGGGGGAGAGGAAATGTGGCTGGTAGAGGACGAAGGGGAGAAAGGATACACAGAGGAGGGGGCAGTGGAGATAAAATAATGAAAGGGTGGAAGAAGCGAGAGCAAAGAGCAGGAGCGAAAAATAGAGAGGAAGAAGAGAGGTACAGAGATCCCAAAAGAGATTTTAAAAAAGCAAAATAGTAGAGGAGAAAAGGAAGGTCAGGTTAAAGGACGAGGAGGGGGCGGCAAAGGAGAACGCGAAAGAAGCTGTCACTGGGGGTGATAAAAAAGGGTGTCATCGTAAGGACAGAGCTGGGGGGATGTCACCCAGCAGGTGGACGAGGAACAAGAGAAAAGCGAAGCGGGGCGCCGGGGGGAGGGGCAGTAACAAGGGGATGAGGTAAAGGCAGGGGGCAGAGGGGGCACCAGAGCTAGGGAGGGGCAGGCCGCGGGGGCTAGGGCGGCGTGAGGCTGCGGCTCAGGAAGGCCTCGTTCCCTCACCATGGCTGCGCCGGCCTGGTCCTCGGGCGTGCAGCTTCTGTCCTGGGTTCGGCGGCGGGCCGGACCTGAGCCCGCCCCCAGGTTGAGCCGGCGCGGGGGCTCCAGGAGGCTCCGGGAAGCGGCGGCTCCGGGCTTGGCCCAGGCCTCGGCCTCCTCTCAGAAGCTGGACGTGCAGCAGCCGCAGCCGCAACCGCAGCCCGATCCGGAGCGCAGACTCCGCCCCGTGAGACCCGCCCCTCGGCGAGCTGCCTTTGGTCCCGCCTCCGCCCGCAACCGCGCAGACTCGGTCCTGGAGTCGCGACCCGGAGCTTGACCTCAGGGTTCTGTACCCTTGCCAGGCCCTTAAAGGAGCCACAGCCCCTGAAATCGTAACTTCCCTCTAAAAATAAGAGCTTTAAATATTACGTCATAACGGGAGATTGGAGCACTTACTAGTTTCAGTAATCTATAGACACTTGCGTTTCCTGTTCATTGTCATTCGTTACCATTTTCCTAATTCTTGGTGATTTCAGTTCTCTTAGATAACTCTTTCAGTGCTTTCACATCTCAGGTTCCTCTCCACTAGAAATCACCCTGGCCTCAGCCTCTCATTTCCATGGTCTTTTTTTTTTTTTTTATTGTTACTAAAGTTTTTTTTTTTTCCAGTGTTTCAAGATTCATTCCCCATTCCCCACACCCAGTGCTCCACGCTTTAGGTGTCCCCAGTACCCACCACCAGGCTCTCCCATCCCTCTACCCCCCTCCCTCCAAGTCCCTCAGTTTGTTTCTGTGTCCAAAGTCTCTGTTGTTTCGTTTCCCTCCCTAGATTACCCTAGTTCCCATTTGCTTTCCTTCTCCCACTGTCCTCCAGTTTGCCCCTCATGCACCGCAAGTAAGTGAAACCATGCGATACTTGACTTTCTCTTCTTGGCTTATTTCCATGGTCTTACGTTAGATCTCATTACCAATAATTGTAACCCCATATAATCTCAATTTTACTCATCCAACTCTCCCATCACAACCCCCTTCATTTCTAGCTCTCTTCATCTAATACCCAGATCCAAAACTTCACCTTCTCCAAGATTCAAAATCCACTGATCCTACTACCTTTTCACTATTCCTTACAGGGCCCTTATATCCTCACTTTGTCCTTGAACGTCCTTGAGTTTACCTTCTGTCCTCCACCATGAAAATCATTTCTAGGTAATCATTTCTCCAATCCTGCTCTCCTTTCCTTGTGCTCACCTGATGAAACTCTAACCCTAAACCTGCAGCAAAATGGAGGGGAGTGGAGAAAAATTCACAATCATACTGACTAGCTGTCTTGAAATCCAATAGCCTATTATCCTCAAATAGACCCCTAATGCTTAGCTACATCTCTCCAATTCCACACACTGTCCCACTGTACTAGAAGACTATTTCCTATCTCTTTTCAAATCTTCCTCCCCCATCCTCACTTAACTGATGATTTTGCTATTAATTCCCGAAGAAAGTGAAGCCAAAGAGAGAGAGAGAGAGAGAGATTGAAAGAGATCATCCACAGCCACCATGACTGCCAGTCTCCCTCTAACTGCTCTGCCTGTAGTTCTACTCCTATATTCTGCCTTCCTTTCCTAGTAGGCATGAACACTTGACTTTTTTTTTAATTTTTCAATTTATGTATTTGACAGAGAGAGAGAGATCACAAGTAGGCAGAGAAAGAGGAGGAAGCAGGCTCCCTGCTGAATAAACAGCCCGATGTGGGCCTCGATCCCAGGACCCAGAGATCATGACCTGAGCCGAAGGCAGAGGCTTAACCCACTGAGCCACCCAGACACCCATCGACTTCTTTTTCTTTAACATATAATGTATTATTTGCTTCAGGGGTACATGTCTGTGAATCATCAGTCTTATACACTTCACAGCACTCACCATAGCACATACCCTCCCCAATGTCCATAACCCAGCCACTCTATCCATTCTCCCCACCCCCCAGAAACCCTCAATTTGTTTCCTGAGATTAAGAGTCTCTTATGGTTTGTCTCCCTCCCAATCCTATCTTGTTTCATTTTTTCCCTCCCTAACCCCCATTCCCCCCCACGCTGCCTCTCAAATTCCTCATATCAGAGAGATCATATGGTAATTGTCTTTCTCCGATTGACTTATTTCACTCAGCATAATACACTCCAGTAACATCCACATTGCAAACGTCAGCCTTTCATTCTTTTTGATGGCTGCATAATATTCCATCACACATATACATCTCACATCTTCTTTATCCACTCATCTGTTGAAGGACATCTAGATTCTTTCCACAGTTTGGCTATTGTGGACATTGCTGCTATAAACATTCAGGTGCACGTGCCCCTTCAGATCACTATCTTTGTATCTTTAGGGTAAATACCCAATAGTGGGATTGCTGGGTCATAGGGCAGCTCTATTTTCAACTTTTTGAGGAACCTCCATACTGTTTTCCAGAGTGGCTGCACCAGCTTGCATTCCCACCAGCAGTGTGAGAGGGTTCCCCTTTCTCTACATCCTCACCAACACCTGTCGTTTCCTGATTTATTAATGTCAGGCATTCTGACTGGTGTGAGGTGATATCTCATTGTGGTTTTGATTTGTATTTCCCTGATGCCAAGTGATGTTGAACACTTTTTCCTGAGACAGTTGACTTTTAACTGAGATTAAACTCTCCTTAGTTCTTCTCAACCTACCTGTGCTAAAAGACTTTTTTTCTCTGATCTCAAACCTAATTTTTGTGAAATGCAATAAAAATTAAGTACTAAAACAAGTTAAATTTTAAAACAGACATACCAAATGCAAGCCCAGATCTTTTCTTTATTACCATCTTCACCATTTTTAAATGTACAGTTCAATCACATTGTTGTGCTACCACCAACCAACCACCAGCTCCTGCACTATTTTCATCATGCAAAACTGAAACTCTGTACCCATTTAAAAAATCACCCCTGGGGCACCTGGGTGGCTCAGTTGGTTAAGCGACTGCCTTCGGCTCAGGTCATGATCCCGGGATCAAGTCCCACATCGGGGTTCCTGCTCGGCGGGAAGCCTGCTTCTCTCTCTCTCACTCCCCCTGCTTGTGTTCCCTCTCTAGCGGTGTTTCTCTCTGTCAAATAAATAAATAAAATCTTTTTTTTTTAAATCACCCCTTATTCTCTCCTCCTCTAGCCCCTGATAACCATCACTCTACTTTCCATATCTATGAATTTGACAACCCTAAGCCAGACTTTTTGTTATTAAATTCCACAGACAGGGATGTCTGGGTGGCTCAGTCGTTAAGCGTCTGCCTTGGGATTGAGGCTCCACGGGAAGCCTGATTCTCTCTCTCCCACTCCCACTGCTATGTTCCCTCTCTCACTGTCTCTTTCTTTGTCAAATAAATAAATAAGGGGCACCTGGGTGGCTCAGTAGTTAAGCATCTGCCTTCAGCTCAGGTCATGATCCCGGGGTCCAGGGATCGAGCCCCACTTCCTGTTAAGCAGGAAGCCTGCTTCTCCCTCTCTCACTCCCCCTGCTTGTGTTCCCTCTCTGGCTGTTTCTCTCTGTCAAATAAATAAAATCTTTAAACAAGGAAACGAACAAATAAATAAAATCTTTATGAATTAATTAATTTCACAGACCAAATTTTTCTGTTAAATTGCTGTGAAAGCTTGTAGGGCCACCTAGGTGGCTCATGTGCTTAAGCGAACCACTCTTGGTTTCAGCTCAGGTCATGATCTAAGGGTCGTGAGATGGAGCCCCATGTCAGGCTCCACGGTCAGCAGGGAGTTTGCTTGAGATTCTCTCTCTCTCTCTCTCCTCCTGCGCCTCCCCCTACTCACACTCTCTATTTCTCTCTAAAAAAGACCACTAAAGTCTTTTTTTTTAAAGCTTCTAAATATTTACTCTCAATTCCTACCATAAATCTGTAACAAGCTATTCACAGACCATCTCCAGACCACAAATCACACTTTCTGTAGTACACGGCTAAGTCCCACATGGTTTCATTTCCTCAAAGACATCTATCCAGCAATTCTTCCTAAGTTCTACATCATTAGTTTTTCTCTCCCACTGACATACCAACATGGACTCATTTCTTGCATCCATTAAAAAAAAAACAAAAAACATGGGCACCTGGGTGGCTCAGTGGATTGAGCCTCTGCCTTCGACTCAGGTCATGATCTCAGGGTCCTGGGATCGAGGCCCACATTGGGCTCTTTGCTTGGCAGGGAGCCTGCTTCCTCCTCTCTCTCTGCCTGCCTCTCTTCCTACTTGTGATCTCTCTGTCAAATAAATAAATAAAATCTTAAGAAAAAAAAACAAAGAACAAAAAACAGAAATACCTCTCCTGACTCATCTGGTCTCTGCCGCTCTCAGTCTGTCTCTCCAAGCTGCCCCATTTCTCTGCCCTTCTTTACAGCAAAATATCTCATAAACGTGGCCTATACAGTGCTCCTTGATGTCTTTTTTTATTTTTATTTTTTTAAGGATTTTATTTATTTGACAGAGAGAAACACAGCCAGAGAGGGAACACAAGCAGGGGGAATGAGAAAGGGAGAAGCAGGCTTCCCGCTGAGCAGGGAGCCCGATGTGGGGCTCTATCCCAGGTCTCCGGGATCATGACCTGAGCCGAAGGCAGTCGCTTAACCAACCGAGCCACCCAGGTGCCCCTGCTCCTTGATGTCTTGACTTCCTTTTTTCCACTGTGGACCCATCCTCTACTACTCTACCCAAATTCTCTTATCAAGGCCACCAGTGACATAATTTAAAAATATCGGTTTTCAGGGTGGCTCAGCGGGTTAAAGCCTCTGCCTTCAGCTCAGGTCATGATCTCAGGGTCCTGGGATTGAGGCCTGCGTTTGGCTCTCCGCTCAGCAGGGAGCCTGTCTGCCTCTCTGCCTACTTGTGATCTCTCTCTCTCTGTCAAATAAATAAATTAAATATTTTAAAAATAAAAAAATAAATAAGGGCGCCTGGGTGGCTCAGTGGGTTAAAGCCTCTGCCTTCGGCACAGGTCATCATCTCAGGGTCCTCGGATCCAGGCCCTCATTGGGCTCTCTGCTCAGCAGGGAGCCTGCTTCCACCTCTCTCTCTGCCTGCCTATGATCTCTCTCTCTGTGTGTCAAATAGGTGAATAAAATCTTTAAAATATAAACAAAAAACCAAAAAAACAAATAAATAAATCTGTTTTCACACTTACTTGACCTTCTAGATGCAGCTGATCATTTCTTCCTCCTTGGCTACGCTGGCACTCCACTCCCCTGGATCTTCTTCTATCTCACTGGCTCCTTCTGCCTTCTCCACACTTCTCTGACCTTTAAACACTGCCACAGTCAATGGGGCCCCTGGGTGGCTCAGTCAGCTGGGCGTCTGCCTTTGACTTGGGTCATGATCCCAGGATCCTCGGACTGAGTCCCGAGTTGGGCTTCCTGCTCAGCAAGGAGCCTGCTTCTCCCTCTTCTCCCTCTGCCTGCTGCTCCCCTGCTTATGCATGCACTCTCTCTCTCTCTGTCTCTCTCTTTCTCTCTCTCTCTCTCTCTCTCTCTCTGTCTGTGTCTCTGGCAAATAGATAAAATGTTTTTTTAAAAAAAGTATTTCTGGTATTAGAATAACTGCAAAGCCATCTAGAAAAATTAACTTGGATCTACACCTCACTATTTACCAAGATAAATTTCAAATACATCAAACATTTAAATGTAAAAAAATGAAACTAAAAAATACTTGATGCAACCATTGGGAAAACTTTTATAATCTCGAAATGAGGAAGGTCTTTTAAAATATATTGTTTTAAAAGTGTGGTTGCTATAAGAGATTGACAAATTTACCTACGTAGAAATAAAAAATGTTTGTAGGGGCGCCTGGATGGCTCACTTGGTTAAGCAACTGCCTTCGGCTCAGGTCATGATCCCAGAGGCCCAGGATGGAGTCCCACACCAGGCTCTCTGCTAGGCAGGAAGCCTGCTTCTCCCTCTCTCACTCCCCCTGCTTGTGCTCCCTCTTTGGCTGTGTTTCTCTCTGTCAAAAAAATAAAATCTTTAAAAAAAAAAAAAAAATATATATATATATATATAGGGCAAAACCACCTTAAGAAGAGTAAGATGACAAATGACTATAAGCATGTTTGCATTTCATTTTATAAGAAATCAATAATTTTCATATTTATATACAGCATGGAAATCATGAAAAACAAAAATACATGGGGAGATGGGGGGGGATGGGCTAAATGGGGGACGGGTATTAAAGAGGGCAGTTGGGGCACCTGGGTGGCTCAATTGGTTAGGTGTCTGCTATCCACCCAGGTCATGGTCCCAGGGTCCTGGGATTGAGCCCCACATTGGCTCCAGCCTCACATTGGGCTCCCTGATCAGCAAGGAGCCTGCTTCTCCCTCTCTGTCTGTCTGCCACTCTGCTTGCTTAGGCTCTCTCCCCCCTGTCAAATAAATAAATAAAATCTTTGAAAAAATTAAAAAGTTAGAGTGCCTGTTTAGCTCAGTTCATTAGGCATTTGCTTTCCACTCAGGTCCAGAGTCGTGCGATTGAGCACAGTGTTGGACTTTCTGCTCAGGGGGGAGTCTGCTTCTGCCTCTGCACCTCCCCCCTGCTCATGCTCTCTTTCTCTCTCTCACTCTCTCTCTCAAATATGAAAATCTTTACAAGAAAAAAATTAAAATTAAAAATAAAAAAATAGGAGCGCCTGTATGGCTCAGTGGGTTAAAGCCTCTGCCTTCGGCTTAGGTCATCATCTCATGGTCCTGGGATCCAGGCCCGCATCGGGCTGTCTGCTCAGCAGGGAGCCTGCTTCCTCCTCTCTCTGCCTGCCTCTCTGCCTACTTGTGATCTCTCTCTCTGTGTCAAATAAATAAATAAAATCTTTAAAAAAATAAAATAATAAAATAAAATAAAAAAATTAAAAGGGCACTTATCATGATGAGCACTGGGCATTGTATTTAAATTTAAATTAAATTCAAATTGTATTTAAATAGAGTATTGAACTCTATTCCAGAAACTAATATTCCACTAAATGTTATGTAAGAAAAAAATTTTTTTAAGATTTTATTTATTTGACAGAGAGAAACACAGCTAGAGAGGGAACACAAGCAGGGGAAGTGAGAGAGGGAGAAGCAGGCTTCTCGCCAAACAGGGAGCCCGATGTGGGGCTCGATCCCAGGTCTCCAGGATCATGCCCTGAGCCGAAGGCAGTCGCTTAACCACCGAGCCACCCAGGCGCCACCATTATGTAACAAATTAAAAAAAAAAAATCAAGGTGAAAAATATGGAAAAGACATAAATTGATAGTTCATAGAAAAAAGAAATAGAATGGCTCTTAAATGTTTCCTCTTACTTGTAATAAGAGATATGTAAATTAGAAGCTGTTTGAATCGCTGTTTTTCATCTATCAGAGTGGCCAACATCTACAAGACATCATAAGACACTGTGGTGGCAGGAGCAGTTTGATATGAAATCTTCTATTTTGTTTGTAGAAGTGTAAATTGGAACAACTATGGAAGACAATTTGAGGGTGGTATTTATCAAATTTTTATTTTTATTTTTTTATTTTTTCAGTGTTCCAAGATTCATTGTTTATGCTCCACACCCAGTGCTCCATGCAATACGTGCCCTCAGTACCCACCGCCAGGCTCTCCCATCCCCCCACCCCCTTCCCTCCAAGACCCTCAGTTTGTTTCTGAGTCCAAAGTCTCTCATATTTCCTTCCTCTCCCGGAATTACCCTACTTCCCATTTCCTTTCCTTCTCCTACTGTTCTCTATATCATCCCTTATGCACCACAAGTGAGTGAAACCATCCGATACTTGACTTTCTCTACTTGGCTTATTTCACTCAGAAAGAGCGAAAGAGTGGGTGCTGGAGTGGGGGGGAGGGGCAGATGGAGAGAATCTTCAAGCAGACTCCCAACTAAGCCCTTGGGTGCTCCATCCCAGGACCCTGCGATGCTGATCTGAGCTGAAACCAAAAGTCGGATGCTCACCCGATTGAGACACCCAGGATCTCCTCTCAAATTTTTAAAAGCACATTCTCTTCAACTCAGAAATTCCACTTCTAACAAGCTTTGCTTTTAATAACAAAAGATTGGAAAAACTTAATTGTTCATTAATAAACTGTGTATTCCTGTAATAGATTCTCTGCGGCCACAAAAAAGAACAAATTCTTTATGTAATGATATTGAATGATTTTTAATTTCTTTAATAGTAAGTGAAAAAGCAAGGTCTTAATGTATATTTCTCACTGTCATTCCACTAAGAAGTGATGGTAGTAATACATATATGTCATTGCTTATATACACAGAAAATATCCCTGAAAGAGTTTAAAAGAAACTGATATTATCAACTGTCCAATTGCTGCTGGAAAGGACAACTGGATGACAGAAGACAGGTCGGAAGGAGACTTTTCATAATATAAACTTTTGTATCTTTTGATTTTTTTTTTTAAGGTTTTATTTGGGGCACCTGGGTGGCTCAGTTGGTTGGGCGACTGCCTTCAGCTCAGGTCATGATCCTGGAGACTCAGGATCGAGCCCCGCATGGGGCTCTTTGCTCAGCAGGAAGCCTACTTCTCCCTCTCTCACTCCCCCTGCTTGTGTTCCCTCTCTGGCTGTGTTTCTCTCTGTCAATCTGGGGCTCGATCCCGGACCTCTGGGATCATGACCTGAGCTGAAGGCAGTCGCTTAACCAACTGAGCCACCCAGGCACCCCTGTTCCTAATTTTAAAAGATTCCCATAGTTTTTTATTCTTGTTGAGTTAATGAGAACTAGATCAGTAGTTACTCATCATAAGTAACTACTAATCAACCTCCTTTGGCAAACTGCTTATAACTTTAAATGAGCAAATACCATTTTCTACAACAAACATTCTGACAAATGTAGTTTCCTATCACAATTTATAATCTCAAGGTCATAAATTGAGATTCTCTGAAACTATTAAAATAAACTTTTTGATATTACTGTGAAGCTCTGCTCCTTTTGATAAATATAGAAACTCAACTTTATTTTTTCAATTTTTTATTTTTAATTTTTTTTAGAAACTCAACTTTATGAGGAAAGATTAAGTATAGCTTTCAATTACATTCAAAGACATGGGGCACCTGGGTGGCTCAGTCGTTAAGTCTCCGCCTTCGGCTCAGGTCATGATCCCAGGGTCCTGGGATTGAGCCCTACATCGATCTCCCTGCTTGGCAGGAAGCCTGCTTCTCCCTCTCCCACTCCCCCTGCTTGGGTTCCTTCTTTCGCTGTCTCTTTCTCTGTCAAATAAATAAATATAATATTTTTTAAAAAATTGATTAATTCGGGGCTCCTGGGTGGCTCAGTTGGTTAAGCCACTCCCTTCTGCTCGGGTCATGATCCTGGAGTCCTGGGATCGAGTCCTACATTGGGCTCCCAGCTCCGTGGGGAGTCTGCTTCTCCCTCTGACCTCCTCCCCTCTCATGCTTTCTCTCACTCACTCTCTCTCTCTGAAATAAATAAATAAAATCTTTTTAAAAATTGATTAATTAAATTCAAAGACAAATGGTACATAGTTGTACCCTATTCTTTCCTCTTATCTGTAGAAACAGAAGTTAATAGTTAATTCAGTGTTTTGCCCTCTCAAAAACATGCATACCCTTTCAAAATTCCTGCTTTGAGCTTGTGGCTTTTTT
>PITA01030191.1:0-16854 GCA_004023965.1 Spilogale gracilis | reverse complement strand
CTTTTGTAGCAACATGGACTGGACTGGAAGAGATTATGCTGAGTGAAATAAGCCAAGAAGAGAAAGTCAAGTATCGCATGGTCTCACTTACTTGCGGTGCATGAGGGGCAAACTGGAGGACAGTGGCAGAAGGAAAGCAAATGGGAACTAGGGTAATCTAGGGAGGGAAACGAAACAACAGAGACTTTGAACACAGAAAAAAACTGAGGGACTTGGAGGGAGGGGGGTGGAGGGATGGGAGAGCCTGGTGGTGGGTACTGGGGACACCTAAAGCGGGGAGCACTGGGTGTGGGGAATGGGGAATGAATCTTGAAACACTGGAAAAAAAAAATTTAGTAACAATAAAAATAAATAAATAAATAAATAAATAAATAAATAAAAATGAACAACAAAAAAAAAAACAAAAAGGTTTATTCCTGGAGTACCTAGGTGGCTCAGAGGGTTAAGCCTCTGCCTCTGGCTCAGGTCATGGTCTCAGGGCAGAGTGCCTGCTTCCCCCTCTTCTCTGCCTGCCTCTCTGCCTATTTGTGATCTCTCTCTCTCTCTCTCTGTCAAATAAATAAATAAAATCTTAAAAAAAAGGAAAAGAGAAAAAAATAGAAAGGTTTATTCCTCAAAATGGATTAAAAGATGTCCAGATCGTGAGAACGATCAACCTCAGTGGCTCCCTCTGCATCTGCCTTGGCCTCTCCACTGCTTTCTGGGGGCTCACCAAGAGAGACCAGGGCCTCGTTCGTGTCACTTGCAAAAGTTTCTCATGATGCATCGCCATCTTCTTGAAAATTTAGATTTTTAATAGCTTGTTTCATCTTTTTTCCCCAACACTTATGTTCTCTTCCTAGCAACCTTTTTATGTTCATATTCCTTTTGATTTTCAGCACTGAAAATGTACTTCATTTGTTCCTCGCTGACGCTAGGAGTGTTTTTCCGGAGAGCTAGAACAACTCCACCTGGTGTGACTAGCATTCTTTATGAAAAGACCAGCATTTTGTTCAACTTTGGCGGTTTCCATCAGAAGTTCAGTTGCCTTTTTGTTCCCAATTATCCTCACTACTTGTGCTATCAGATCTCCCCTTTGGAAAGATCTGCAACCTGAAAGATATTTCATCAGCCAGTGTCTGCTGTAAATCGCCCTCTGTGATCTGCTACTAGCCCTTAGAGTTCATTTCTAGTCTGTCACCTAGCCGGTCTTCAACAGGTCAGTTCTGTGTGTGATGACCTCGCCCATTTTCCTCTTCCTTGACCACATTCTTTTGCCACCGTGCATAAATTCATCTAGGTCTTTGTCGATTCCTTTGTATGTTCTTGAGATTTCCTTTTAAGTTTCTTAGCAAGCAAATAGTTATAGGTCTCACATTGTCTGCTTCTGTTAATAGCACCCTCCATTCCCATGACACCAAGTTCAGTGGCAGCTGCATCTCGATTCTGTTCTTGTAGCCCAGCACCCCATATGTTGTCAACCTTCTCCAGGAACAGGTGGTTTCTTGCTGCTCTGGGTTAACACAGTTCTGTCACTTGTAATTCCAAAGAGAGCTATTATCATTGGTATCAGAAAAACTCTCTTCGCTTGATTCCACACTTTTAACAGTCTGATAATGTGATAGAGGTGTTACTGTACCTTGGAAGGGCCTCACAGTGCTGTCCCCGCCTAGAGTTTTCAGTCCCTGTGGTGGCCTGTCAGTGGGTGCCACTGTCATGTTAGAATCCAAGATGGAAAGCTGCCCATCCCCTATGTCACCAGCCTCCTGTCCCATCTTCCCACAGCCTGGATTGTTTTCTTAACCTCCCTTTGGATGGTCTGTTGTTGTGACTAAGTTTTATATGTTGATTCTTAATTTTGCAACTTTACTGAGTTCATTTATTAGTTCTAACAGCTGTTGTTGAGCCTTCAGAGTTTTCTGTATATATGATCATGGTCACCTGCAAACAGAGATAATTTTACTTCCTTCTCTTCAATTTGGATGACTTTTATTTCTTTTTACTAATTGTTCTGGTTACAAATTCAGTACAATGTTGAACAGAAGTGGTGAGAGTTAGCATCCTTGCCTTGTACTGGATCTTAGAGGAGAAGCTTTCAGGTTTTCCGCATTGATTATGGTATTAGCTGTGGACTTTTTCCTGCTGGCCTTCATTGGGTTGATGTAAGTTCCTTCTATACTTATTTTGTTGAGAGTCTTTATCACAAGTGGATATCAAATTTTGTCAAATGTTTTTCTGCATCAACTGAGATGGTCATGTACTTTCTATCCATCTTGTTAATGTATTATACCAGACTGATTTGCATATGTTGAGCCATCTTGGCATCTTAAGGGTAAATCCCACTGGGTATTGGTGTATGATCCTTTTAATGTGCTATTCAATTTTGTTAGTATTTTATTGAGGATTTTTGCATCTGTGTTCATCAAGGATATTGGTCTGTGGTTCTCTTTTCTTGTGGTGTCTTTATCTGGCTTTGGGGTCAGGTTGATACTGGCCTCATAATACGAGTTTGGAAGTGTTCCCTCTTTTTCTATTATTTTGGAAGGTCTGTTGTTGTGACTAATTTTTATATGTTGATTCTTAATTTTGCAACTTTACTGAATTCATTTATTAGTTCTAACAGCTGTTGTTGAGCCTTCAGGGTTTTCTGTATATATGATCATGGTCACCTGCAAACAGAGATAATTTTACTTCTTCCTCTCCAATTGGATAACTTTTATTTCTTTTTCTTGTCTAATTGTTCTGGCTACAATTTCCAGTACTATGTTGAATAGAAATGGCAAGAGTTAATTTAAGAAGAACTGATATTAATTCTTCTTTGAATGTTTGACAGAATTCACTTATGAAGCCATCTGGTTCTAGGCTTATCTTTGTTGGGAGGGTTTTGATTACTAATGTAATCTTCTTATTTGTTATTGGTTTGTTCAGGTTTTCTATTTCTTCTTAATTCAGTGTTGGTAGATTGTATGTTTCTAAGAATTTATCTACTACTTCTAGATTATCCAATTTGTTGGCATTTAATTGTTCATAATATTTCCTTATTTTTTTTTATTTCAGGAGCATCTATTGTAATGTCTCCTCTTTCATTCCTGATTTCAAAAATTTGAGATTTTGCTCTCTTTTTTAAAAAATATTTTATTTTTAGGAGGCCTGGGTGGCTCAGTTGGTTAAGCCACTGCCTTCAGCTCAGGTCATGATCCTGGAGTTCTGGGATTGAGTCCCGCATCGGGATCCCAGCTCCCAGTTTTGCTGGGAGTCTGCTTCTCCCTCTGACCTTCTCCCCTCTCATGCTCTCTCTCACTCATCTCTTTCTCAAATAAATAAATAAAATATTTAGAAATATTTTATTTTTAAGCAATCTCTACACCCAATGTGGGACTCAAACCCATGACTCCAAGATTAAGAGTCACATGCTCCGCTGACTGAGCCAGGCAGACATCCTGAGTCTGCTCTTTTTTTTCCTTAGTCTAGCTAAGGGTTTCTTGATTTTGTTTATCTTTTCAAAAAACCAACTTGTAAGGTTTTTTTTTCCTATTGTTTTTCTATTTGATATATGTCTGCCTGAATCTTTATTATTTCCTCCCTTTTGCTAGCTGTATGCTTAGTTTGTTCTTTTCTAGTTCTTTGAGATGTAAAGTTAGGTTGTTTATTTGAGATCTTTCCTCTTTTTTAATGTGGGTGTTTATTCCCTCTTAGTACTGCTTCTGCTACTTCTCTTGGGTTTTGGTATGTTGTATTTTCATTTCTGTCTGTCTCAAGATACTTTAAAAATTCCTTTTAATGTTCTCTTTGACCCAATAGTCATTCAAAAATGTATTGTTTAGTTTCCACATATTTGAATTTTCTCATTTCTTACTGTTTTTGATTTCTAGATTTATTTTATTTTGGATGGGAAAGACACTTGGAATAATTTTGTTCTCCTTGAATTTGTTAAAAACTTGTTTTATGACTTAACATTGATATATCCTATTTCTGTTGAGAAGAAAGTTCTGTATATATCTGTTAGGTCCACTTGGTCTATAGTATCCATTATTGAAAGGCTATTGATTTTTTCATGTTGATCTCATAAATCTGTTCTTTACTAAATTCTCACTTTTTAATAATTATTTTTCTGTGGATTTTGGTGGGAGGGGAATCATGATCATTATATCATTTGCAGTATAAGATAAAAATAAAAGTTTTACTTCTTCCTTTCAAATTCTCAGGCCTCTTATTGCTTTCTTTTATCTAATTGAAATGGTGTGTATTTCTAATACAATGATAAATAGTATGGTGATATGGCATGCTTGCCTTTTTTGTTTCTTGATCCTGACATTAATGGGAAAGATTTTAGAGGTTTCTCATTAAGTAAATGTTGGTTTGGGGAGAAAAAATTTGTCTAGCTATTTAACATATCTATATTAATTGGTTACTTAATCATCAGTTATTAATATAACTAATTTTAAGTTATTAAGTTATAAGTTATTAATATAATTAAATTTTAAATATATTTAAATACTTAGAATTAATATGTTTATATATAACATACCTATATTTAATATATTTACATACAATATGCTTAATATATTTATCTATAAAACATATAGGAAAGCACACTTTAGATATGATATATATGCATAGTGTACTTTATATATTACATATAGTATACATATAGTCATTAAGAAAGCACCCATTGATTCCTATTTAATTGGATTTCCAAAATATAAATGGGTATTAAATTTTGCAAATATTGCTATTCTGCTAATATTGAACCAACCTTGAATTCATAGAATAAATTTCATCTAGGAGTGATGTATTATTTTTTTAAATGTAATATTGAATTCTGTTTGCTTATATTTTAAGATTTTCACATTGGTATTACAAGTGAGATTAGTCTGTAATTTTACTTTTGGATGCAATCTTTGGCATATTTTAAAATCAATGTTATAATATACCTGCTTTACAAAAAATAATTTTGAAATTTTCCTTTGGTTATACTCTGGAATAGTTTAAGTAGTATTGGAATTATTTAATCTTTAAAGATTTAGTAGCATTCTCTGTAAAACTACCTGCATCTAGTGCCTTCTTCCTTACTCTCATTTAAAAAAATTTTTTTGAAGTATAGTATGCAGACTGAAATCTGAATGAATCATGGGTTTATAACTCAATGAATTTTCTCAAATAAATCTGTTTACTCAGCATTTGGCTCAAGAAACAGACACCCATAAGCCTTTCTCATGTCTTCTTCCATTTCCTAGCTTCCCACTCCAATAAGAGCCTGAATCCATCTTGTCATGGTGTTCACTATGGTAACATGAGCATTTTTTTCCCCATGGTAACTGATTTGCTTCGATTTTTTTTTTCTTTTGTCTGCACTGGGATCAGTCTTGATAAATAGCATTTTTCTGGACATCTATTTCACCTAGTCTTTCAAACTGATTTACATAGAATTATACAAATCGCTGTCTTATGATTTGAAAGTTTTTTTCTATTCCCTAATCCTTAAAAACTACAGGCATTGGATAGATCTTTCTAGATGTTCCATCAAGGTTTGTGCAACAGAAAATTATAAATCCTTCTGTGTGTGTGTGTGTGTGTGTGTGAGAGAGAGAGAGAGAGATAAAGAGAGAGATAGTGTTATTAAACATAAATTTTTCTGTCTGTCTAGCTGGTTATCTAGGCATCTAACTATCTATCTTGCTATCTAGGTATCTCTGTATATTTCATGTGGTTGAGAAAATGGAAGGGTAGCTACAAAGCATTTGAACTGATAAAAGAGACAGTTGGCTGTGCCGTCTTCCCTTCTCCTCTCTGCCTTGGGCTAAGATGTGATACCATCTCGCAACCAAGAGAAAGAAGCCAGGAGACTCCTTAGAGGCACCCGCCCGGCGATTGATGAACTGCTTAGGTAACCCTAGGAGCCACTTCCAGAATTCTTCAGGATTCCTGTGAAGTGAGTTACAACTTCTGTCTGTGTCACTCCAAGTCAGGGTTCTGTCATGTGCAGTTGGACACATTCCTAATGATAGAACACATTAGACAAAACTTGAGCACTTTAGCTGTTCATAGCATATGCGTGTTTAAACACAGGACAGTTATCATGGGGCACCAACTCCCCTAACTCTAAAATAGCAACCTGGGCAGCATTAACTCATATTAAGTGCTTACTGGCAATGGCCTTTTTAGTGTAGCCATTGTTAAAAGCAAAATGGGCATAAATTATTCACCATGTTTTAAATATCACTTTTTAAAATTTTGTATAGTGGGGTCACAGATTGGGTACATTTTGTACAGATGATAGGATATAGTCTCAAAGGCTCAAAGGGTTTCAAAGCGATAAAAAGAGATAATTCACCAAAAGAGCCCAGGACGGCACCTATCACATGTTAAAGTACTCCATAAATATCAAACATAATGTTTTAATAATCAATATTAATAAAAAATGCTGATGTCAACTACTCATATGGATGGCTAGCTCCTTCTTGTCTTTTGCATTCCCCTGAGAAAAGTCACCTCCCCTGAGAGGCCCTCTCTGGCTATTCTATCTAAAGAGGAATCCCTCTCCAAATATCTCCCACTCCCCATTGTCCCATTCTTTTTATTAGCTCAGAGACCTTGTCGCCATCTGTAATTCTTTTGATTATTTTTTTGGTAAATGTAGGTCTCCCCTGATAGAATATAAGGCCCACAAGAGCAACACTGTCAGTGGCTGGCCAAGACCTTGTACTCTCTTTACATTCATTGCAAACAAAGATGACAGTCATGTCCAAGGCCATTAAAATAGAATGCCATTTGACAACGAGGGGTTTTGCAGAGATGGTTGTTTTGGGGGGTGCAATTTTGCCAACCTTTAAAAAAAAATGAGAGTAGATAAAGATTTTGCTCAATTCTAGGCCATTTTCATACTAAGTAGGCTTTATTGGGGAGCTTAGTGGTTTATTATTATTTTTATTTTTTTCTCTAAAAGGTCAAAACATAGTGAAATTTCATCTGTACACCTTTACAAATGGTGGCACAAATTGTTACCTTTAGAAAATGTTTTATATTCAAATAGAGATGTAAAATGCAGCTGAAATTTTAAAAACTAAGGGCTACCGGTAATCCAAGATTTCGATGAAATTTCTCATAGTTTTTTGGCTTTCTGAAGATCCCAGAATTTGGATTTTAAAGTAGCCCTATGAAAGTTATGTTCGGGACCAGGTTAGAGGGAAAATAGAGAAATGGAAATGTTTTCAATAGAAGGAATATATCCTAAGGAGCAGAAGGAACCCTCAAACACATCTGAGTGATTGGAGGTGGCCCCAAGGCAACCCTCTGAACTGGTGGGGAGGCAGGAGTATGTCCAGTGACCCCGTCCCTGCTCTGTCCCCGCCCCCATCACCACTGGCTCTGGAATCCAGAAGAACCCTGCAGGATTTCCCCTTGGGGTCACTGGTCATGGCTCCTGGCTACTGCAATCCTGGAAAGAACAGGAGACCTTTCCCTCTTTCTTCTGTGTCTTCCCAAAGGACAGTATGGTATGGTAATCAGCCCGTAGTCTTTGGCTACCTGAGTTGGAAGCCCATTTTCCAGCCTGTTACTTTGGCCTCTCCAGGCCTGGGTTGAATCAGTAAAATGGTGTTGATGGCTGAAAGGGTCTCATCCGGCAGCAGCTGGCACATGATAGGCGCTAGGTGACTGTGACTTTGATGACCCTCCTTCTGGAGGTTACTGTTAATTCTGCCAGTTTGGACTGGCAAGGGGGTGGGGTTCTGGGGTATTATTTTCTAGCTGCTCTAGGGCCTGAGACTTTGTTTCCTAATTTTGATGGCTCTGTGGCTAGTGCTGTGGTAATCACCTGTGGATTCTTCAGAGAAAGTTCCAGAATTTCTATGGGGGAGGGGCATATAGGCAGCCATCTTGGATTCTATGTGGGAGGGCATACGGGCAGCCATCTTAGATTCTATGTAGGGGGGGCATACAGGCAGCCATCTTAGATTCTATGTAGAGGGCATACAGGCAGCCATCTTAGATTCTATGTAGGGGGGCATACAGGCAGCCATCTTAGATTCTATGTAGAGGGCATACGGGCAGCCATTTTGGATTCTACGTGGGGGGGGGGTGTACAGGCAGCCATCTTGGAAGAGCTGGCCATCCTGATGGGCTGATCTTGATAGTTGGCACCCAGGTTTTAATTAGGTGTTTATTTGAAGTACTTTGGAGGCTTATGGGGATTGGTGGGCTGGTCTTTTGTCTATATTTGCATAACAAGCACTTATTGTAGATTGGTAATTTGGGGGTATTTAGGAGGGTTATTTTGCAACAATCTACAGAGTGCACACCATTTTATGTGAACTGAGTATTTCATAGGAAGCTTTCTAAGGGTTTATGGAGAGGGGGTATTTGCTACTCTCTCTGCCATTCGTGGAGCTTATTTTGCTCCTCTCTGGGTGCTATTAATTTGGCTGAGATTAATTTTATCTGGAAACTATACTATAAATGGATTTGGGGGCTGAGTCGCAGAATCCATGTAATGTTTTGTTCGGCCATTTTCAGAAGGTATGGTGGTTCATGCTGAAGATAAGCTGGTCTGTCTTCTTCCACCTCTGCAGGAAGCTGTACCAGGGGTGACAAGCTTAAGGTATGACCCTGGGGATGAATATAGGGAGCCTAAGTGACCCTCAGACCCAGGCCCACAGTTCCTTATAGCTTTACTGAGTTTCATGTGGGCCCAATAAATGCTGACCATCCCAACTCTCCCAATGAGTTTATGGTGCATTTCATTATGAGACTCCCCATTTTCTGTTATTTGTATTTTTTTTCCAAGTAAACGGTGTTTGTGAAGTTCAC
Organism: Spilogale gracilis; assembly: GCA_004023965.1. NCBI lineage: Eukaryota > Metazoa > Chordata > Mammalia > Carnivora > Mephitidae > Spilogale > Spilogale gracilis. The sequence continues at coordinate 8,067 of PITA01030191.1, read as the reverse complement.
ATTTTTATGACAGCTTATTAGTTCTTACAAGCACTTTTGTTATATTCTTCTAATTTTGTATAGCCCACCCCTGCCCCATGGCTTGTAGAGGTTACATCATGTGGAAGAGGCCTTGTATAAACCAATATTCTAATTGTTTAAATACAAAAAAGTACTTTAAAATGGGTATTTTAACATGTCGGCTGAGCCACATAAAATTCCTTTGTGTATGGAGTGAGGTGGGGATCCAGTGTAAATTTGTCCCCAGGTGTTTAGCCATTTGTTTCATAGCTCTTCTCCCCCCGCCCCCAGCTTTGAGGGATAATGGACAAAATTCTGAGACACTTATTAAAGTGTACAACGTGATGCTTTGAAAAAGGTCTACATTGTATACCATTTCTTGAGTAACCCCACTCCCTTTTTGAAACACTGCATTCCTGAATTCCAGCCCCCCCCCTTACGAGTCTATATCCTAAAGCAAGACAGAGAGCCCTAAACCTGACACCTATTTTGGGGAGAGATTGTAAGTAAAACAAGGACACTGTGATGATATATATATAAGGGAAGTTGGTAGAATGGATAGGGTGGCAATGACCAATTCTGAAGTCTTTACATGGGCTGATGGTTTCCTATGGGGCCTGGGCAAAGGACAGGGGTAGACTTTTTGAATTATCTGCCAGGTGTTTTCAGACACCCAAATTATGGGGACTTGTCACTTCAACATGGGCCTTCCCCACTTTTGCCACAGTCAAAACCGTGAACAACGGGTATGTGCTCGAAGCCGTAAGTAACTCACAGGACTCCCATCCTTTGCTCACATTTAATTTTTATTTTGATTTTTTAATGCTGCACAAGACAATATTTATTTCATTTATCTCATTTATCTCATTTATTTCATTATTTCTGTTTGCTGCTGTTATTTTTTTACTGAAAGAGAGAGGGAACTTTTGTGGCCTTTTTTTCTTTTTCTTTTTCTCTGTAGGCCGCCTTAAGCTTTCTAAATTTGGAATATTTAAGCAAGCTGAAGGGAAAAGGGGTTTCGCAAGATCACTTGGGGAGAAAAGGAAAGGCTGCGTTGTTAACCATGCCCTATGGCGGGTGATCAACTGCGTGTACAATTACGTTTCACTCTTAATTGTGCTTAAGGCTTTAATTAAATTTGGGTGTTCCCTTCTTAGAGCAGCTCATACTGACGAAGATGCATACGCTGGATGATGTCACGGCAGTCGTTGAACACACGGCGAATGTTCTCGGTGTCCACAGCGCAGGTGAAGTGGGGGTAGCAGTAGTGGCGCCCGTCTCCACTGGCAGTGCTGATTCTCTGTGGGACAAACACAAGGAAACGGGCTCAGCAACAGCTCCCCACACTCCTCAGCGGGGTAGACACCGAGGACAAGTTGACCAGCCATGGAGGTCACACCAAAGCTAAAATTCCCACTGGCCACCAGCGAAGTGACAGGGAAGAACTGAAGAGTTTAATCCCCGGATGGTCAAGCCAAGAGAGAACCAGAGACAGCCTCGACTCACCAGAAATTCGTCACGGATGAAGTACTTGGCCCGGGTCACGCGTGGGTCCTCTCCGGGCTCGGGAGTAGCTACGGGAACAGAAATATTTTGGTAAGGTCATTAAAAGGTTAAGAGCAGAGTTAGAGTGCAGGCATGCCTGCAGCCCCGGTGAACTGAAATGTACCCAGTGCGATGGCAGAAGGCCCTACGTACCATCCTCAGGAGTAGTGTAGCGAGCAAATTCTGGAAAGTAGTCCTCAATCTTCGATTTTCCAGCAAGGACTTTCTCAGCGAGCAGATCTTGCTTGTTGAGGAACAGAATCACAGAGATGGTGCGCAGCCATCTAACAAAGAGGAATGCGGCTTTAATGCCCGGGAAGAGAACGCCTTCTTCCTGCGAGGGGTCTGCCACCCCTGCACAAGACTCTTTTTAAGCAGAGTGCAAATACAGGGCCTTGGGACCAGTCCCAGGAGCCCCAGGTGAGAGGCTGGCAGGAAGCCAGGGGGACACCCCACCGACCTGTTGTTCCAGATGCTCTTGAAGAGGTTCAGAGCCTCCTGCAGGCGGTTGGTCTGGTTGTCCTCCCGGATGACCATGTTGTAGCTGCTGCTGGCCACCACGAAGATAATGGCAGTCACATCTGCAGCACGAGAAAGCAAACGCAACGCAGGTTAGAGGTGAACGCGGTCCTTACCGAGTCAGAGAGCAACTCGTCCTCCCAGGGCAGGGAGCTTGGTGGCGGCTTCCGTACCATTGAAGCATTGGATCCACTTGCGGCGTTCATCGCGCTGGCCACCCACGTCAAACATGCTGTGGGAGAGAGGGGATGCCCGGTCACTCCACATGGCTCACACCGCTCCACCGCCCTATAGGTGGTGGAACTGAAGGAAACCAGTCTTGGTCTTAAAAAGAGAACCGTTCACTTACTGGAAGTTGACTTTGTCCACCTGGAACTTGGTCTCAAAGATTCCAGAAGTCAGGACACGGCAGCGAAGCAGATCCTAAAACAAGACCTAGGTCAATGGCTCTCACCCAAACCAAGGGGAAGCAAAAGTCTTGACTGGCTTGGCAAGAGGGCTGCAAGTCCTCTGACTGGGAGAATGTGCACGTACCTGATCGCTGGGCACATAGTCAGCCTGCTTGATGACATCGATCTTGTCCAGGAAGCTGGGAAGAACAAAACAGACATAGAGGTGTTCAAAGAGCTCATGAGCTCAATGGAGATGTCGGTGTCGCAGTTGTATGACATCTGGTCAACGGGAGCTTTGTCTGTGTTGGTCACATTTATGACTCAAAGCCTAGGTCTTAGAAAGGTTAGCACAAGCAGCATTTAAGGTAAGTGTGTTTGAGGGACGAGCAGATCTAGGAACCCGGAAGTAGGCCTGGACTCTCAGGGGCGCTGGCACACAGACACAGGGCAGGACCAGAGGCGGGGTGGGGCGTCTGGACTTGGTTCTGCCCCCACATCAGGCCTACCTCATCTCGTGCCATCTGTAAAGGACTGCTTCAGATTTAACATTTGCAAGTTGTTTGCCTTTGACCAAAATGGCAAGTAATTTAAAAACTGTATACTTCCACCCCATTCCTTTTTTTGTTTTTTTAAGTAAAATGGCACACTGAAAAGCAGCAAGGATTTTCCCCTCAAGAGACTGGTGAAAATGAGATTGTCTGAATCACTCAGTATGGGTATCCCTTCCTCCTACTTTTTAAGAATCTCACTTATTAAAAGAGAACAAAAGAGGTTGACACAAAGGGGCCCTTTCTGGCCTAACCACACCGAACAGGAAACAAACACAAAGTTCCCTTCCTTTCCGTTTGGTCCATGAAACAGAACCCTCCAGATAGGAGGCTTTGAGTTTTTAAAAAATCCCTCAGCCAGCCAGGTTATGTGGACCCTTCTATGGCTGGGATCCCACACAAAAGAGGGGCTCGGGGCCTGCCACACCATCATCCACCAGGAGGAAGCTTTACATTAAGAGCGACAAGGACCTGACTGGTGACTTGGGACGAAATACACCATTAGGAAAACGAGCTCTGCAAAGATTGGGGCCATTTAATTAATATAGAAAATGTTAAAACTGGGGAGTGGGGTGGGTGGGGCAGGGAGGGAGGTTTTCCTGGGGCAGGGGGAGGAGGAGGAAAGGGGTTTGGACTTATTTTAAAACTGGAAAGAACAATCACAAAGGGGAAGAGTCTACTTTGAAGAAACTCTGTAAGTCTCTCCTTGCCCCCCCCCCCCCTTGTTACCAGTTTAGAGTTAGTCTGGCTTAGAGGATATACTAACTTGCCCAATCAGTCCTACATTACAGCACCAGGCCAGAAATAGCTCCCCAGCCGCCCTGGCCTCCAGCACGTTGCCATGGCAACAGAACCACAGTTCTATAAATAGATCAGCAGCACCAAATCTTGTGAGCGAGACATCTGGAGCCGGGCCAGCCAAAGCCCAGATCCACAAATAAAAATAGGCAGCTCAAGAAATGGGCAAGGTACCAGCATGGCAACTTGAACATGAAGGCAGTTCAACCGGAAACACACTGGTCAGTGTGAGGGGCGCGGCTCCTATCGTCCCGCTGGAGAAGCCATTTTAAAAAGTTGTATTTTTTTTTTTTCCCTTCTCCCGCCAAGTTTCCTTAAAACTTTCCATGAACTGTGCAAGCGTTGCCATTTTCAGATAAAGTTGCAGGAGCAACTTCTCAATGGTGTGAACTAAAGAAATAATAATAAATAAACTCAAACCCAAACCCAGAAACCTGGCTGAATTACTGTTCTTGAAAGTGTTACACCCTCCCCCTCCCCCAAGCGGAGCGCTTACGACCCGACCCGGAGGGCTTCAACCCTCCTAATTTGGTACCTGGACTTCTGACTTGGGTCCAAGATACAAAACGCAAACAATTCCAGGATTTCCATTTGTTTTGAGTTACTATAATTAGCACTTCCAGCTTTTAGTTCAAACTTTTGAGAAAATCAGGGACTTTGTTGCAGAAGTGGTAGGGGGTTGGGGTCACAGGGACTGGCCGGGAGGGACTGTTTTTCTGCTGCTTTGGAAAATAGACACACTGGCGTGTATTGGGCACCGCGACACAGCTCAGTCCGCGGCTGCGGGAGGTGGGGCGCTGCGTGCTTCCCGTGGGCAGGGGGACCAGGGGGCCGTGGACAGGTGGCCCAGACCCCACCGGAAGCTTCTGCGATTCGCAGAGAACAGAGGTTGAGGGTATTGGCTGTTTGCTGTTACGTCTTCCTCCCTCCCATGTATTAAGCTGGTATTCACAAGAAGTCCCGCAGGTTTGGGGCTCCTGCGCAACACAATTGTCGTTTTGTGAGCCAACCTGGGATGCTGGTCTTGGAGGACTCGGTATTTTCTACAGCAAAGTTACTTCAGAGTTTTGGGGACCTCCACCCAGAAGGCTGGAACTTTGTAAATATCCATAACCACCGCTCCATGCCCCCCAACGAAGTCACAAGACACCCCGACTACAGAATATTTTCGTGGAGACCACTGGGCACGTTTGTGCAACAGCAGCAAAGCAATGCAGAAACAATTTCTTTAGGGCTCTGATCAGCCCAGCCCGCATTTACTCTAGCAGGTGCAGAGGGAGGGAGCGTGTGAAGTATGCTGTCCCCTCCCTGCAAGGAGCATCATCCTTGACTTAAATAAAGCCCAGTGAATAAAGGTAGGACATGGAACTCAACACAAAGCCTAACTCGAGAACAGCACCCAGTAACCTTAGAGGCTATGTGGTCACTTACGTGGTGGCAGAAATGGCAAAGTGAGCTCAGCTACCAAGGACAGAGTGGGCTATGGTTTTGTGCTTGCCATTTTGGTTAGCTTTCGAAAATGACAGCAATAAAACATAAAATTTTTTACATTATTCAAAGCGTGAGAGCTGCCAATCTTCCTAAAAGCTTGGAGGTCAATCCAATTAATTCCCTCAAGCTAATTAATTCTGAACATCACTTTACTGCAAGTAATTATCATTTTGCTCTAACAGGCATTAACTGTTTAGATAAAATAATGTCACTGCACTAAAAAGTGCAATTAAGGGCTTTCTAAAACAAATGAATCAGACCAGAACTTTCAAAGTGCAGATGGGACTATGTGGTTGGCTTCTTTGAGAGGAACCCCTTTGCAAATAACTTTACAAGCGGGCGTGGAGATTTCTAGCGTCTTCTCCATTTGTGCCTATGCTGTGTGTGGCTGGGGGAGAGAGAGGTTACTCACTACTGGGCGCAGTCGATCAGCTGGTACTCGTTGGAGCGCTCATAGCAGGCACGCACTCCTTCATCCTCCCACAGAGCCTTGGCATGCTCATAGAACTCCTGAGAGCGAACACGAGAGAGAACACACATGAGCTGGAGCCCAGGCAGGCGCGCTGTCCCTACAACCCAGACACCACAGCTCACTGTGTGACTGGCATGGGGTGGAATTCCCACTTGCGAGCTAAATTAATGACTTTGTGCTCAAAAGAACTTTCATCCAATTTGTGAGACATAATTAAAAGCCAAAGTAATTAATTCCTGCTGTCTCTTATTATGAATTAACTGGTCTTGGGTACTGTTCCTCCTATGGTTTTTTTTTTTGGGGGGGGGGGGAATGGCCAGGAGAGAGTAAACTACTGAATCACTTTGTTTCTCCACACAATTGCTTTTACAGGAAAGATATACATTAATCTGCATTAGGAGAATATGCCAAGGAGTGATTCAGTGTTGTGAAAACATGGTATTTCATTTGTAAGATGTGCTGGGATGAAATTTCCCTTCCAGGAAAATTTGAATTTTACCCAAAAAATATGATGGGTTGGGAATCGCTGGCAAATTGGGCCTTGTCAGTGCCTTTCTGTTGGGAAGGGTTGTAATAGGGAGAAACAAAGGAGCAAACACCCCCTGTTTTAAAAAGTTCAGTTATCAGCACGACTAATAAAAGGTTACAGTTCTGGTGCATTTTCAATTGGCTGCCATTTTTCCTTCTATTAGAAATATGCATTTATGTATATCGTGCTGACTGCTTGAATTTTTTTTCAAACAAATGTTTTAAAAAAAAGTTTCACCTATCGCTACTTATTAATACTGCTTCCCTGCTAGTAGAAGTTTGCAGCCAAGTCCACTTAAAATACACAAACACAAATTCCCAGGAAGGTCTCACATAAGGGCCACAACAACTCATTGTTCTCATTGTAGACAAGTCTTTTCCTTCTGGGCCTTATAAACTCATGCATCTTTCCATCTTGTTTCCCATTCCCCTCTCACAATCCACTCTGCCCTTATAAAGGGGTCAAAAGCATATCCGTCTGGGCATGGGCAGTTTTGTGTCACCTAAAAATAGTTCTTTATGGGACAGAGGACCTTGTAAATGGTGTCCTGTACGCCAACGAGGACACACAAAAGAAAATCTCCAAGTTATAATTTAGGTGAAAGTCCTTTCTTTTCCTTTAAAAAAATGAGAAAAGGCTTCATTTGCTCCAATGCAAGGTCTCGTTTTAGGAAAAAACTTCATAAAGTCAAACAGCAGATTGCTGCAAATGACAATGTCTTCCATTTTAACACTCGGGGCTGGTGCTTCATTTCTGCCTTCTTTGGTATCTTCGGATACATTCACTTAACTGGCCAATTAGCATCTGGGCGCCATACCTCACATGGCGTCTGCCACAAGAGGGCACGAAGCAAGGACTAAAGGAGGGCGTTTACTTGGGAAGGCGAATGGGTGAGCCAAGATGTACAAGAGGTGATCGAAGTTTGCTCACCCATCCTGAGCAAAAACCCTGCTGATTATTAAGGTTTGGGTTACACATTAAGGGCCCTAATGGAATTCACTCTTCCCGTAAGGTGTTTCGTTTCGCCAAAGTGGGCTGACACAGGTGACTGTTGGCCAGAGCTCACCACCGGCCAGGGGTGGGGCCAGGGGTGGGGTGTGTGTGTGGGGGGGAGGGGGGCAGGGAAGGAACAACCCAAGAGCTTCGCTTACAGGAGGGAAGTCAAAGTCAGGCACGTTCATCACGCTCAGGATGTAGTCCACTCTGAACTGGTTCTCAGGGTTGGCCAGCTCCACTGGGGGCACAAGGTTGCTCATGGCGGCCACGATAGTCTGCAAATGAGTTAGCAAAGCAGTCAGGGGACAGCACTGCCTGGGGGGGGGGGCATTATGAGAAGAGACAAAGGACCCAAACACGTACTTCAATCGCCTCCTTCAGATTGTTTTTGATGTCCTGGACTTTGGTGGCCTTCTCACTACAGTGGGATTGAAAAGAAGGAGAGATCATATGGCATCGCACTGATGAACAGGGTCTCTTTAGTCAGGCAGTCCAACTAAAAGCATAGTATTCTGTTCTTATAAGAGTGGTGGGTTCAAATCGTGTGGATTGGAGACTCCTGAATGAAGGTGGTTTCAAATTATAATCTCCCAAATGTGTCCCAAGGACACACCCCATTGGGGCCGATTAGCAGATTGGCATCGAGATGATCGAGTCTACTGTACCAGAAGTCAGACCTAGTTCACAGACAGTGGCAGATGTGGGTCCATTTTGTGAAGCTCCCAGGGCACACCAACACTTCCTAAAAGGCTTCTACTGGCCCTTGGGGGGGGGGTA